>CM038224.1:58959109-59079841 GCA_021442155.1 Cymbidium sinense | reverse complement strand
TTACTTTTTAGTTATTAGTTATAACTTTTAGTTTAGTTTTATTATTACTTTTAATATTATTAGTTAGTTAGTTTAGTTTTTAGTTATTAGTTTATTAGTTTATTAGTTTAGTCATTAGTTATTAGTTATTAGTTAGTTTTATTATTAGTTAGTTATTTAATTAGTTATTAGTTTAATTATTAGTTTTTTTAATTATTAGTTAGTTATTTAGTTAGTTTTAGTTTTTAGTTATTAGTTTTATTAGTTAATTATTATTATTTATTTTAGTTATTAGTTATTATTAGTTATTTTAGTTTTATTAGTTTAGTTTATTAGTTATTAGTTCAATTTTTTATTAGTTAATTATTATTATAAGTTTAGTTATTTAGTATATTTTTATTAGTTTTATTAGTTTTTATTATTTATTATTAGTTTGTTTATTAGTTAGTTATTATTTTAGTTTTATAATTAGTTATTAGGTTTTTATTAGTTGGTTATTATTTTTGTTAGTTTACATTATTAGATATTTGTTATTAGTTAGTTTTATTAATTATTATTATTATTATATAGTCATTATTATTATTATTAGTTAGTTAGGTTTATTTGCTTTATTATTTCAGTTTATTAGTTATTATTAATTTGTTTTAGTTTTATTTAGTTTATTAGTTATTAGTTATAATTTTTATTAGTTTATTAGTTATTAATTAGTTATTATTATTATTAATTAGTTGTTATTAGTAATTAGTTATTATTAGTTAGATTGTTTTATTATTAGTTTTAGTTAGTTATTAGTTTATTAGTTTATTAGTTATTAGTATAGTTATTATTATTTATTAGTTTATTAATTTATTAGGTTTAGTTATTATATTTTTAGTTAGTTTGTTAGTTATTAGTTTTACGTTAATTTATTATTATTTAGTTAGTTTTTAGTTATTATCAGTTTATTAGTTTTAGTTTAGTTATTATTAGTTATTATTAGTTTTAGATTTTTTGGTTTAGTTATTATTTATTATTAGTTATTAGTTTAGTTATTAGTTTATTTTTATTTAGTTATTAGTTTAGTTTATTAGTTATTATTAGTTATTTGTTATTAGTTAGTTATTTAATTTTAATTATTAATTAGTTATTAGTTTTATTAGTTTATTATTATCAGTATTTTTAGTTATTAGTTATTAGTTATTTATTATTTTTATTTTATTATGTAGTTAGTTTTTAGTTTTAGTTATTATCAGTTTAGTTATTATTAGTTTAGTTATTATTAGTTTAGTTATTAGTTTAGTTATTTAGTTTAGTTATTAGTTTAGTTATTTGTTATTATTAGGTTGAAGTTTTTAATTATTAGGGATTTTAGTTTAGTTTAGTTATTAGTTTAGTTCATTTTATTAGTTATTATTATTAGTTTATTATTATTTATTAGTTTTATTTATTAATTAGTTATTAGTTTAGTTATTATTATTATTAGTTATTAGTTAGTTATTATTATTAGTTTATTAGTTTATTAGTTAGTTATTTAGTTAGTTTTAGTTTTTAGTTATTAGTATTATTAGTTAATTATTATTATTTATTTTAGTTATTAGTTATTATTAGTTATTTTAGTTTTATTAGTTTAGTTTATTAGTTATTAGTTCAGTTTTTTATTAGTTAATTATTATTATAAGTTTAGTTATTTAGTTTATTTTTATTAGTTTTATTAGTTTTTATTATTTATTATTAGTTAGTTTATTAGTTTAGTTTTATTATTAGTTATTAGGTTTTTATTAGTTAGTTATTAGTTTTGTTAGTTTACTTTATTAGGTATTTGTTATTAGTTAGTTTTATTAGTTATTATTATTATTATTAGTTAGTTAGTTAGGTTTATTAGTTTTATTATTTTATTTTATTAGTTAGTTTTAGTTTTATTTAGTTTATTAGTTATTAGTTATTAATTTTATTAGTTTATTAGTTATTAATTATTTTTTATTATTATTAGTTAATTATTATTAGTTATTATTTATTATTAGTTAGTTAGTTTTATTATTAGTTTTAGTTAGTTATTAGTTAATTATTAGTTTATTAGTTATTTATATAGTTATTATTATTTATTAGTTTATTAATTTATTAGGTTTAGTTATTATGTTTTTAGTTAGTTAGTTAGTTATTAGTTTTACGTTAGTTTATTATTATTTAGTTAATTTTTAGTTATTATCAGTTTATTAGCTTTAGTTTAGTTATTATTAGTTATTATTAGTTTAAGTTATTTAGTTTAATTATTATTTATTATTAGTTATTAGTTTAGTTATTAGTTTAGTTTATTAGTTATTATTAGTTATTAGTTTTTATTAGTTATTTATTATTAGTTAGTTATTTTATTTTAGTTATTAATTAGTTATTAGTTTTATTAGTTTATTATTATTAGTTTTTTTAGTTATTATTTATTAGTTATTTATTAGTTTTATTTTATTATGTAGTTAATTTTTAGTTTTTAGTTATTATCAGTTTAGTTATTATTAGTTTAGTTATTAGTTTAGTTTATTAGTTTAGTTATTTAGTTTAGTTATTAGTTTAGTTTTTTGTTATTATTAGGTTGAGGTTTTAATTATTAGGGATTTTAGTTTAGTTGGTTTTAGTAGTTATTATTATTAGTTATTATTATTAGTTTATTATTAATTATTAGTTTTAGTTATTAATTAGTTATTAGTTTAGTTATTATTATTATTAGTTATTAGTTAGTTATTATTATTAGTTATTATTAGTTTTAGTTACTATTATTAGTATATTAGTTTATTAGGTTTAGTTTTATTATTACTTTTTTATTTTATTATTTATTAGTTTATTATTTATATTAGTTAGTTTATTTATTAGTTTTTAGTTTGTTAGTTTATTATTATTAGTTTTAGGTTTAAGTTTACTTATTAGTTTTATTAATTTAGTTGATTAGTTTTTAGTTATTTAATTTGTTAGTGATTAGGTTTAGTTATTTGTTAGTTTTTAGTTTTATTATTAGTTTATTAGGTTTTAGTTTATTAGTTAGTTATTCATTTAGTTTTAGTTGGTTTATTGGTTTTAGTTTATTATTATTTAATATTATTAGTTTAGTTATTAGTTTATTAATTAGTTATTAGTTTTAGGTTTAGTTATTAGTTATTAATTTTACTAGGTTTTAGTTTAGTTATTATTATTAGTTTAATTCTTATTAGTTATTAGTTTATTTAGTTTTATTTGTTATTTAGTCATTAGTTTTATTAGTTAGCTATTAGTTTTATTAATTAGTTAGTTTATTAGTTTTTTTAGTTTGTTAGTTTTTATTAGTTATTAGTTTTTTATTAGTTTAGTTATTTATTAGTTAGTTTTATTAGTTTATTAGTTATTAGTTAGTTATTAGTTAGTTATTATTTGTTATTAGTTTTATTAGTTATTTATTAGTTATTATTATTTAGTTTAGTGTCTTAGTTTATTAATTTATATTAGTTTAGATATTTATTATTAGTTATTGATTTATTAGTTTTATTAGTTATTAGTTATTTATGTTTTAGCTAGTTATTATTAATTATTATTAGTTATTAGTTTTAGTTTAGTTTTTAGGGTTTTAGTTAGTTATTAGTTTAGTTTATTTTAGTTAGTTATTAGTTAGTTATTCCTTTAGTTATTTAGTTTAGTTAGTTATTAGTTTTGATTTTACTAATTATTATTAGTTAGTTTAGTTTATTAATTTTTAGTTATTTATTTATTTGTTTAGTTTTTATTTATTATTAGTTGGTTTTTTTGGTTATTATTATTATTATTTATTATTATTATTAGTTATTAGTTTTTCTAGTTATTATTAGGTTTTGTTTATTAGTTGATTATTTTTTATTATTAGTTTTATTAATTTAGGTTTAGTTTTTTACTTTAGTTAGTTATTAGTTATTTTTAGTCATTTGTTTATTTATTAGTTTTATTAGTTTTAATTAGTTATTAGTTATTAGTTTAGTTATTAGTTAGTTATTAGTTTTATTAGCTATTAGTTTTTTGGTTTAGTTTATTAGTTATTTATTGTTATTAATTAGTTTATTAGTTTAGGTTATTAGTTTAGGTTTTATTATTAATTATTTATTAATTAGTTTATTAGTTTAGTTATTCCTATTTATTATTATTTATTAGTTATTAGTTTAATTTATTAGCTTATTATTTTTTAGTGTATTAGGTTTATTATTATTATTTATTTGTTTAGTTATTAATTATTATTTTATTAGTTAGTTATTAGTTAGTTAGTTTAGTTTTTAGGTTTAGTTTAGTTATTTATTATTAGTTATTAGTTATTAGTTTTTATTTAGTTTTTATTATTTATTTAGTTTATTAATTTTAGTTAGTTTAATTTTAGTTACTAGTTTATTTAGTTAGTTATTAGTTTAGTTATTAGTTATTATTATTTTTAGGTTATTATTAATTTTATTATTAGTTTAATTAGTTTAGTTCATTTTATTATTGGTAATTATTTTATTAGTTTGATTAGTTTTAGTTTTTAGTCATTGTTATTAGTTATTAGTTATTATTATTATTATTATTTAGTTTTTAGTTTTATTATTAGTTATTAGTTGTTATTATTAATTATTAGTTATTAGTTTTTATTAGTTTATTATTATTAGTTAGTTTTATTAGTTATTTAGTTTAGTTATTTTAGTTAGTTATTTAGTTTTATTAATTAGTTTTTAGTTTTTAGTTTAGTTTAGTTAGTTATTTAGTTATTAGTTCTAGTTTTAGTTCTTTTATTATTAAGTTATTAGTTAGTTATTAGTTAGTTTTATTAGGTTATTATTAATTAGTTTTATTAGTTAGTTAGTTTTTATTAGTTTTATTAGTTTAGTTAGTTAGTTTAGTTTATTTATTAGTTTATTAGTTTAATTATTTAGTTTTACTAGTTATTGGTAGTTTTTAGTTTATTAGTTATTATTAGTTAGGTTATTAGTTTTTTATTAGTTTTTATTATTAGGTAGTTATTATTATTAGTTTGGTTATTTATTTTTTATTATTTTTAGTTTAGTTATTTAGTTATTAGTTTTAAGTTTTTATTATTAATTAGTTATTTAGTTATTTATTATTTTATTATTTAGTTTATTATTTTAGTTTATTAGTTATTAGTTTTAGTTTATTATCTTAGTTTATTAGTTTTTAGTTTTTAGTTTCAGTTATTAGGATTTAGTTATTAGTTTTATAATATTATTATTAGTTAGTTAATTTTATTTTATTAGTTTAGTTATTTAGTTTTATTATTATTTATTAGTTAGTTTTATTTTATTTAGTTTAGTTATTAGTTTTATTAGTTTATTATTATTATTATTATTTATTATTAGGTTAGTTTTTATTAGTTATTAGTTATTAATTTATTTATTAGTTTAGTTATTATTATTAGTTTAGTTTTTTAGTTATTATTTTAGCTTTAGTTTGTTTGTTTTAGTTAGTTTTAGTTATTAGTTTTTGTTTAGGTTTTATTAGTTTAGTTAATAGTTATTACTTAGTTAGTTTAGCTATTTTTTATTTTAGTTATTAGTTTAGTTATTAATTTTAATATTTAGTTAGTTATTATTAGTTTTAATTTCTTGGTTATTAGTTTTTTTTTGGTTATTAGTTAGGATATTAGTTAGTTATTATTAGTTTTATTTAGCTATTAGTTAATAGTTTTATAAGTTATTTATTAATTAGTTAGTTATTAGTTATTATTATTAGTTTATTAGCTTATTATTAGTTATTATTTAGTTATGATTATTTATTAGATTATTATTAGTTATTAGTTATTTGTTTAGTAAGTTTTTTAGTTATTATTATTTATTAGTTTTTTTAGTAGTTATTAGTTTAGTTATTTAGATAGTTTTATTAGTATAGTTATTTAGTTAGTTTTATAATTAGGTTTATTTTTTATTAATTAGCTTTTTATTAGTTATTAGTTTTATTAGTTTAGTTATTTAGTTTAGTTATTTATTATTAGTTTAGTTAGTTATTTTATTAGTTATCAGTTAGTAAGTTATTTAGTTTAGTTAGTTTATTAGTTAGTTTAGTTATTAATTTTAGTTATTAATTATTATTTATCAGTTAGTTTTTATTAGTTTTGTTATTTATTTATTTATTAGTTTATTATTATTAGGTCTATTAGTTATTAGTTAGTTAGTTATTATTAGTTAGTTATTAGTTTATTATTAGTTTATTAGTTTAGTTATTGGTTATTAATTTTTATTAGTTAGTTACTAGTTAGTTATTAATTTAGTTATTGTTTAGGTTTAGTTAGTTTTATTTATTAGATAGTTTTCAGATTTTATTAATTATTAGTTACTTTATTAGTTATTTTTATTATTAGTTATTAGTTTATTTAGTTTTATTAGTTAATAACTAATTAATAATAAAAACCTAAAACTAACAACTAAATAACTAAACTAAAATGAATAATTAATAAAATAACCTAACTAATAATAATAACTAATGATAAACTAATAAAACTAATAAATAATAATATAATAATACTTAATAAACTAAATAATAATAATAAAATAACTAATAAAACTAATAAACAAACAACAACTAATAACTAACTAACTAATAAACAAACTAATTAATAAACTAATAACTAAAACTAATTAAAAACTATTAATATAAAAACTAATAAAACTAACAAATACCTAACTAATAACTAATAATAACTAACTAAATAAAACTAAGCTAAAATAAAATAAAATAAACATAAAATAAAATAAAATAAAAAACTAAATAAAATAAAACCTAAACCTTAAACTAAAAAAAATATCCTAAACTTAAAATAAAAATTAAATAAACCTAAACCTAAACTAAAATAAAATAAACTAAAATAAATAAAACCTAAACCTAAACTGAATAACATAAAATAAACTAAAAATAAATCTAAACCTAAACTAAAAATGAAACCTAAAAATAAAACTTAAAGATAAACCTAAAACTTAAACTTAATCCTAAAAATAAAAAATAAAACAAAACAAAATGATAAACCGAAACCTAAACCTGAAAAATAAAATAAAATAAAATAAAAACAACCTAAACTAAAATAAATAAACTAAACTAAATAAAAATAAAAAAACCTAAATAAAAATAAAAAACAAAATAAAATAACATAAATAAAAAATAAACTAAATAAAAAAATAAAGCTAAACATACTGATTTACTTAATTTAAAAAAAATGAAATTTAAAAAATTAAAAAAACTCTAACCCTAAATGCTAAAACCTAAATCCTAAACCCTAAACCCTAAACCCTAAAACCCTAAAAATAAAAATAGGAAAAATAAAATAAGCATAAATGTATACTAAAATAAACAAAACTAAAATAACCCTAAACCCTAAACCCTAAATCATAAAAACCTAAAAAACCTAAACCTAAACTAAATAAAACCAAAAAATAAAAATTAGTAAATAAACCTAAACCTAAATTAAAAAAGAAAGATAAAATATAAACCTGAATTAAAACCTAAACCTAAACATATAAATAAAATAAAATATAAAATCAAAACTAAACTAAAATAAATTAAATAAATACCTAAACTAAACTAAAAAATTAAATAAACCTAAAATAAAACCAGAATAAAATAAAACTAAACCTAAAATAAAATAAAATACCTAAAATAAAATAAAATAAAACTAAAAAAAACCTAAACCTAAAAATAAACCAAAAAAAAACATAGAAAAAATAAAAAAAATAAACCTAACCCTAAGCTAAAAGTAACCTAAACATGAAATAATAATATAAACCTAAACTTAAACTAAAATAAACTAAACTAAAGAAAAAAACATAAACCTAAATCTAAACTAAATAAAATAAAATAAAAATCTTAAACTAAAATAAACCTAAAATAAACCTAAAATAAAACCTAAACTTAAACCTACAAGAAAATGAAACCTAAACCTCATAAAATAAAAGTTAAAACCTAAATCTAAAATTAAATAAAAATAAAACTAAACTAAAAAATAAACCTAAAATTAAACCTAAACCAAACAAATAAACCTAAAATAAATAAACTAAACTATATAAAATAAAAAAATAAAATAAACTAATATAAATAAAAAATAAACTAAATAAACTAAACTCTTGGTTTGCTTGTTTTTAAAATAACCTGACCCCAAACCCTAAATCCTAAACCTAAACCCTAAATTGTGGGCCATACACTAACACTAAATCTGCCATAACCCTAGGCCACTGGGCTGACCACTGGGCCTCCCCAGGCCCCCCAGGCCTGAGCCACAGGCTGAGCCACAACCAACCACTAATCACCTAAACCTGGGCCTACCCAGGCCACAAAGCCTAAACCTACCAACCCCACTACCCCTAAACTGACCTCACCCAAACCCTAAACCACTGAAAACCAAATCCACAAACTAAACCAATAATAGAAAACTAATAATCCAATGTAATAGTAATTTAAATACCTAAAAACCAAACTAACTAGCTAAAAACTAAAAATAAAACTAATAAAAATAATAAACGAATAATAAATAATAAAATAAATAAACTAATAACTGAATAAAGAATAAATAAACTAATAAAAAAACTAATTAAATAATAAATAACTAAACTAATAATAACCAAATAATAATTAATAATAATTACTAAAATAATTAAGAATAACTAATAAAATAATAATAATAAACTAATAACTAATAAATAATAATAATAAATGATAAAACTAATAATAATAACTAAATAAAAATACTAAAAAACTAAACTAAAATTAATAATTAGTAAAACTAACTAATAAATAACTAAACTAATAACTAATTAAAAACAAATTAAAAACAAAATAATAATAATAAATAAATAACAAATAAAACTAACTAAAACCAATAAACTAATAACTAATACTAAAACTAAATAACAAAATAAAAAAAACTAATTACTATTAATAACTAATAAACTAATAACTAATAACTAAAGCTAATAAGCTAATAACTAATAAACTAAATAATAATAAAAACTAAACTAACTGAACTAATAAAATAACTAAATAACTAACAAATAAAAAAACTAATAACTAAAACTAATAAAATAACAACTAATAATAACTAATAATAAAATAAATAATCTAACTAAACTAATAACTAATAAAATAATAAAACCAAAAAACAAATAACTAGTAAAAACTAAATTAAATAATAAATAAACTAATAAACTAAATAAATACTAAACTAATAACAAATAATAGCTAATAATTAAACTAAACTAAATCAAATAAATAAATAAAACTAATAATAAAATAAATAACTAAACTAATAATAATAAACTAAAAACTAAGAAAACTAACTACTAAAACTAATAAACTAATAATAACTAAAAACTAAACTAAATAAAATAAAATGAACTAAGACCTAATAATAATAATAATAATAATAATAATAATAATAATAATAATAATAAAATAATAACTAACTAATAACTAACCTAATAAACTAAACTAATAATAATAATAATAACTAAAATTAATATTAATAACTAGTAACTAAAACTAACTAATAAAATAAATAACTAACTAATAATAAACTAAAAACTAATAATAATAATAATAATAATAATAACTAACTAACTAATAAACTAATAAAAAAACTAAACTAAAAACTCATAAAAGTAAAACTAATAACTAAATAAACTAATAATAACTAATAATAACTAACTAATAATAATAATAAACTAATAAAACTAAAACTAAACCTAATAAATAACTAATAAAACTAAAAATCTAAAAAATCTAATAACTAATAATAAATAACTAAAACTAATAAAACTTAATAATAAATAAAACTAATAAAAAAACTAATAATAATAATAAAACTAATAAAACTAATAATAATAAAAAAATAATAATAATAACTAAACCAACTAACTAATAAACTAATAATAATAAAACTAACAAATAATAAATAATAACAAACTAATAATAACTAAAACTTATAAACTAAAACTAAATAACTAACTAAACTAATAATTAATAATAACTAAATTAATAATAATAACTAATAATAAAAAATAACTAAACTAATAATAAAATAATAATAAGGACTAATCTAATAAATTAAATAACTAATAAATAATAAACTAATAACTAATAAAACTAATAAACTAAGAATAACTAATTTAATAATAATAAATAAAATAATAACTAAAACTAATAATAATAATAACTCATAATTAATAACTAAAATAATAAACTAATAATTAACTAATAATTAACTAATAATAACTAATAAAAACTAAACTAAACCAACTAAAATAATAACTAAAACTAAACTAAAAACTAATAATAAAACTATATAACTAATAAAAATAAACTAAATAACTAAACTAATAACTAATAAATAAAACTAAATAACTAAGCTAACTAATAAAACTAAACTAATAAAAACAAATAAAATAAATAACTAACTAATTAATAAAACTAATAACCAATAAAAACTAATAACCTAATAAAAACTAATAACTAATAATTAAAACTAAAAAACTAAGAAGACTCAAATTAATAATAAGTAAAAAACTAAAACTAACAAACAATAAGAAAAATAAAACTAATAAACTAATAATAAAATAACAAATAACTAAACTAAATAAAAACTAACTAAACTAAAAACTAAACTAAAACCTAAATAACTAATAAAAACTAATAAAACCTAATAAACTAACCTAACTCATAACTAATAAAAATAATACTAATAATAATAATAATAATAATAATAATAATAACTAATAAAACCTAATAAAATAAACTAATTAATAGCTAATAAACTAACTAACTAATAAAATAATTAACTAATAAACTAATAACTAACTAAAATTAATAATAAAAACTAACTAATAACTAAAAAACTAACTAATAAACTAAAAAACTAACTAAATGTAACTAATGACTAATAACTAATAACTAAAAACTAAATAATAAAAATAATAAACTAATAATTAAAAACTAATAAAAAAACTAACTAAACTAACTAAACTAATAACTAATAAATTAAAAATAAATAATTTACTTTTCATAACTAAGTAAATAACTAACTAATAATAACTAAATAACTAAGTAATAACTATAAACTAATAAAAAGTAATAATTAATAAAATAAACTAAATAATTAATAATAAACTAAACTAATAATAACTAAACTAATAAAACTAACTAATCAACTAAATAATAAACCTAGCTAAAACTAATAAACTAGAAACTAATAAAATCAAATAATAATAAACTAAAAAACTAAAACTAATAACTAATAACTAGTAACTAATAAAAACTAATAATAATAACGAAACTAAACCTAAAACTTAACATAAAAAATAAACTAATAATAACTAATAACTAAAACTAATAATAACTAATAACAAAATAATAATAATAACTAATAATAACTAAAACTAATTATAATAATAACTAATAAAACTAAATAAACACTAGTAACTAAAAATTATAAACAAACTAATAATAACTAACTAATAACAAATAAACTAAATAATAATAAATAATAATAATAAATAAACTAATAATAACTAAAAATCTAATAAACTTATAACTAATATAACTAACTAAAACTAATAATAAAAAAACTAATAATAACTAATAACTCATAAAACTAATAAAACTAAACTATTAACTAATAAAGTAACTAAAATTATTAAACTAATAAAACCTAATAATAATAATAATAACAACTAAACTAAACTAAAAACTAATAAAACTAAACTAATTAATAACTAAATAATAAAACTAAAACATAATAATAAAAAACTAAAAATAACTAAACTAATAAATAAATAATAAAAATTAAACAAATAACTAATAATAATAACTAACTAATAACTTAAAACTAATAATTAAATAATAACAAAACTAAAAAACTAGTAAAACTAAATAATAATACTAATAAACTAAAACTAATAACCTAATAAATTAATAATATTAACTAAAATAAACTAATAAACTAATACGAACTAATTATAAAAAATTAAACCTAATAAATAAACTAATAATAAATAATAATAACTAATAACTAATAATAACTAAAACCTAATAACTAGAATAATAAATAAATAACTAATAAAAACTAGCTAATAATAATAAATAATAATTAAACCAAAACTAACTAATAAAATAAACTAATAACTTCAAAATACCTAAAAAATAATAATAATAATAATAACTAATAATAACTAAAATAACTAACTAATAATAAAAATAATAATAATAAGTAATAATAATAATAATAACTAAATTATCTAACTAATAATAATAATAAACTAATAATTAAAACTAATAATAAAAACTAAATAACTAATAAATAATAAACTAATAAAACTAATAACTAATAACTAATAAAATAAAAACTAGTAAATATTAAATAATAAAACTAATAAAAACTAAACTACTAAATTAATAACTAATAACTAATAATAAATTATAATAAACTAAAAACTAATAATAACTAACTAAATTAACTAAACTAAAAAGCTAAACTAATAAAAACTAAAAAACTAACAACTAAGAAACTAAAACTAATAACAAAATAAAAACTAAATTAACTAATAACTAATAAAACTAATAAAACTAAAAACTAAAACTAATAACTAAGGAATAACTAACTAAAAAAAACTAATAACTAATAATAAAACTAATAACTAAAAACTAATAAAACTAACTAAAAAACTAAGGGGCTGTTTGGTTCCAAGTAATTACCGTGTAATGTAATCCAAATATGTGCATTTCTTCTTTTTCTGTGTTTGGTACGCGGTAATGTAATTCTCGTGTAAAATTTCACGATATTTCATTTTCCCTGTTTAGCCTATTTTCCGTGTAAACGAAATACGCTCAAAAACAAGCGTATTTCAAAATCGAGTCGGGCGAGAGCGAGTGGAGCGAGGCGACACTGTTACTCGGGCATCGATCTGCGGGTTCTTTTACCTCGGTGCGATATAATCCGGTAAACCGGCTTCTGAGTCTTGTAGAGGTGCTCGCGAAGAGTTCCATGTGCCATGTAGTCATAAACGAGGATCATCTCCCTGTTCTCCTCGCAGTATCCGATCAAGGAGACGAGATGATGGCGAGCCGAGAGCATCTCAATCTCGGTTTGGAACTCATGAGCGCCTTGCTGGGACATGGGATTTCCTCACTTGATCGCCACCTTGGTGCCATCATCGAACTTCGCGATACACCTTTCCGAACTCCAAGCAGACCTCATCAAACTTGTTTGGCGACCTCGATCTCGACAAAGTAGAAATGGCGAGGTTCGATGGCAATGACGCATAGCTCCCGTCGTGTTAGTCTTCTTGGCCTTGAATGGGAGTTTTCATACTGAAAGAGGAAGCCAGAAGGACCATCATCGCCCCATCCTTCCCCTTCTTCTTCTTCTTCTTCTTTCTTTTACAAAGAACAAGCGAGGAAATTTTATAATAAATTATATTATTTTAAAATATTTATAAAAACTAAATATTTGAATATTTTAAAAAATATATATTTGACCTAAAAAATTATGTAATTTTTAATATATATATATCTTCCTATGAAAGCAAAATAAAAAAATATTTTAAAATAAATAATAGATATCATTAAAATAAATTTATTTATCAGTTATATAGAGGTCTATCATATTGTTCAGTTTTCTACTTTTAAAATAAATATATTATAATCTTTTTTTTAACTAAATAATAAATTTTTATTTATAAAATATTTATATTTTAATATATAATTAATTTATTTATTTAATATTTCAATTAATGAAAAAAATTTCACTAATTTCTACAAATATATAAGAGTATTCACAATACATGTATTTACTTTACTTTACATATGCTCAACCAAATAGAAAATATAGTTTACATGTATTTACTTTACATAGAAAACAAGTAAAGTATTGATTTTTATTACTTTTCTGTATTTCACTTTATCTTTGCTAAATCGGGCACCAAAACGACCCCAAGTAACTAATAAAAAATTGAACCAAATAATAATAAAACTAATAAAACTAAAACATAATAAATAAAACTAAACTAATAATAACTAATAATAAATAACTAAATAAATAATTAATAAAATAAATTAATTAAATTAATAACTAAACTAAAAAATAAATAAAACTAAATAATAAAAAACTAACTAAACTATAACTAATAACTAAAACTAATAATAAAAATTTAAATTAAACTAAACCAACTAAAAACTAAACTAATAAACTAATAGACTAACTAAACTAATAAAACTAATAAAAAAATTAAACTAAACTAATAAAACTAACTAACTAATAAAAACTAATAAATCCAAATAACCTAAAATTAACTAAACTAACTAAAAAAGCTAAAACCTAATAACTAAACTAAACTAACTAAATTAACTAAACTAATAATAAACTAACTAACTAATAACTAACTAATAATAAAATTAAACTAATAACTAGAAAACTAAACTATTAACTAAACCTAACTAAAACTAAAAACTAACTAATAATAAACTAATAAAACTAAACCAAACTAATAATAATAAACTAATAAAACTAAAACTAAAAAACTAAAAACTTAAATATTAATAATAACTAAAAGCTAATAAACCAATAACTAACAAAAACTAACTAAATAACTAAAAAAATATAACTAAACTAAAATAAACTAACTAACCTAATAACTAACTAAAATACTAAAAAACTAATAACTAATAATAACTAATAACTAATAATAACTAATAACTAATAATAACTAAATAACTAATAATAACTAAATAATAATAACTAATAATTAATAATAACTAAAAAACCTAAAAACCTAACTAACTAGCTAAAAACTAATAATAAAACTAATAAACCTAATAAACTAATAATAATTAATAAAATAACTAAACTAATAACTATAAATAATAAATAAACTAATAATAGACTAACGAACTAATCAATAACAAAAAAAAACTAATAAAACTAATAACTAACTAATAAACTAAACTTACAAATAAATAACTATATAACTAAACTAATAATAACTAAATAATTACTAAACTAATAACTAATTATGACTAATAAAATAACTAATAATAATTAATTAATAACTAATAAAATAATAATAAACTTATAACTAATAAATAATAATAAAATAATAATATTAACTAAAGAAAAAAAATAAAAAACTAAACTAAAACTAATAATAACTAAAACTAATAAATAAATAACTAAACTAATAACTAAATAAAAAATTAATTAATAACTAAATAATAATAATAAATAAATAACTAATAAAACTAATTAAAACTAATAAACTAATAACTAAAACTAATAAACTAACAACTAATAGACTAAATAATAATAATAACTAAACTAAATAAATTAATAAAATAACTAAATAATAAAAAACTAATAACTAAAACTAATAAAATAATAACAAATAACCAATAATAACTAATAATAAAATAAGTAAACTAGCTAAACTTATAGGTAATAAAATAATAAA
Source organism: Cymbidium sinense (assembly GCA_021442155.1). NCBI lineage: Eukaryota > Viridiplantae > Streptophyta > Magnoliopsida > Asparagales > Orchidaceae > Cymbidium > Cymbidium sinense. The sequence continues at coordinate 59,064,434 of CM038224.1, read as the reverse complement.
ACTAAAAAACTAATAACTAAAATAAACAATAAACAGACTAATAAACTAAATAACTAATAAACTAATAACTAATCATAACTAATAACTAATTAAAATTAATAATAAAATAATCCTTAAAAACTAAACTAAACCTAATAAAATAATAAATAATATCTAAAATAATAAACAAATAATAATATCTAATAATAAAACTAATAACTAACTAAAAAAATAATAATCATAATTAATAATAACTAATAAACTAATAACTAATAACTAATAAATTACTAATAAACTAACTAACTAACAAATAAATAATAACTAATAATAATAAACTAAATAACTAAGAACTAACAAAACTAAATAAACTAACTAACTAAAATAACTAATAACTAAACTTAATAACTAATTAAAAACTAAATAACTAATAACTAATTAAAATAATAATAATAATTTTTAATAATAACTAATAAACTAATAAATAATAAATAACTAATAATCTAACTAACTAATAAATAAAAACTAATAATAATAAACTAAATAACTAAGAACTAATGATATTAAATAAACTAACAAACTAAAATAACAAATAACTAAACCTAATAACTAACTAAAAGCTAAATAAATAATAACTAATAACTAAACAACTAGCTAAACTAATAATACCTAATAATAATAATAATAATAACTAAACTAAAAACTAATAAACTAATAATAACTAATAACTAATAATAAATAACTAAACTAAATAATAATTAAATAAACTAACTAACAAAAACTAAACTAACTAATAACTAATTACAAATAATTAAAACTAATAATAATAATAATAATAATCTAATAACTAATAAAAACTAACTATACTAATAAACTAATAAAGTAAACTAAATAAATAATAAATAAAAACTAAACTAAAAACTAATAACTAAAAAATAATAACTAATAATAAAATAATAACTAATAATAATAACAATAACAAATAAAAATCTAAAAAAATAATATTAATAAACTAATAAACTAAAAAATAACTAAAGTAAACAACTAATAACTAACTACACTAACTAAAACTAATAATAAAATTAACTAATAATAACCAATAATAACTAATAACTAAATAACTATAACTAACTAATAACTAATAACTAAATAATTATAACTAATAACTAAAAAACTTTAATTAATAATAAACTAATAACTAATAATTAACTAATAAAACTAACCTAAACTAATAACTAATAACAAACTAATAATAAAAACCTAAAATAATAACTAATAATAACTAACTAATTATAACTAAATAAATAACTAAAAAACTAAATGAATAACTAATAAAAACCTAAAAACTAAATTAATAATAACTAACTGAACCAAAAACTAATGACTAATAACTAATAAACTAATAAGAACTAATAAAATAAAACTATTAAAACTAAACTAACTAATAAACCTAAAACTAACTAACGAAATAATAATAAACCTAAAAAACTTTTAATAATAATAATAACTAACTAAACTAAAACTAATAAATTAAACTACCTAATAACTAAGTAAAAACTAATTAACTAATAGTAACAGACTAACTAAATTAACTAATAATAACTTAAAAACTAATAACTAAAATAATCTAGCTAATAATTAATAATAATAAACTAATAATAACTAACTAAACTAAAACTAAACTAAAACCTAATAAAACTAATAATAACTAAATAATAACTAACTAAAATACTAATAAACTAATAACTAACTAAAACTAATAAACTAATAATAACTAAACTAATAACTAACTAATAACTAATAATAAAACTAATAAACTAATAAACTAAAATAACTAGTAATAATAAACTAACTAATAAACTATTAATAATAATAATAATAACTAATAATAATACTAATTTAATAATAGTAATAATAAAACTAATAACTAATAACTAACTAAATAATAATTAACTAAGTAATAACTAACAAAACTAAAAAACTAATATTAAATAACTAAAAAACTAATAATAACTAATAAAACTAAAAAACTAAACCAACTAACTAATAACTAACAACTAATAATAACTAACTAACTAATAATAATAAATAAACTAAAAAACTAAACTAATAAACTAAAATAATAACTAAATAATAATAACTAATAAAACTAAATAACCAACTAACTAATAAAAATAAACTAATAAAAAAACTAAATAAAAAACTAAGAAAGCTAATAAAAAATATAATAAACTGAACTGATAAAAATAACTAAATAAAACTTAATAACTAAATAAGTAAAATAAATAAAAAATAACTTAATAACTACTAGCTAAGCTAACTAATAATAATAAAACTAACTAATAAAACTAATAATAACCAACTAATAATAAAAATAATAAATAAGAAAACTAATAATAAATAACTAATAAAATTAAATAACTAAATAATAAAACCAAATAACTAAACCTAATAACTAAACTAAAAACTAACTAACTAATAAACTTAATAATAATAAATAATAAAACTAAATAAAATAATCAATAACTAATAATAATTAATAATAAACTAATAAAACTAAATAATAAATAACTAAAACTAATAACTAATAAGTAAAAATAACTAATAAATAAATAACCTAACTCAAATTAACTGACTAATAATAACAAATAAAATGAATAAAATTAATAAAAAACTAAATAACTAATAATAATAAAACTAAAACTAATAACTAAACTAAGAAATAACCATAAAAACTAAAAACCTAATAACTATACTAGAAAACTAATATCATATTGCATGAGTTCCAGCACAAATTCAAAAATGCAAAATTCTTAACTATCCCTATAAGATAGGCATTAATGGGATAGTCTTACAAACAAATAGGCATATAAGCAATGATATAAACTTAGCCCCAACGGGTGATAAAGTCCAACATTCTTAATGAATCGTACTTAAGGGCAACAACATGAGCAACAAGCACCTTAAAGCATAACATGTTAATTTTAAGTTACTTACTTGTTGATTGTATGCCAAGACTTGAAATCTTTCTTTTCAAATTCCAAAATTCCTCCCAACTATGGTACATAGTTTTGTGTGATGATGGTTAAACAATTGTTGTGGCATCATGTATCTATGAAATGCTCCTTCGTAGTAATCACTTAAATGATATCAAAATCATCTAAATGGTACAATGAGTTTATATGTATTTGCATTGGCTGAGTTGACCAAGTAATACTTTCCTTGTAAAACATGAAAACCTCTTAGCTCTACCGATCACCATAGAATCCTCATATATGCTATGGACTTTTTCCTACTAGAAATGAGATAAAATTTGCGGATCAAAATAAAGAACAACTATTATATTTTGTGAAGTAAATCTTTTTTTTTTGTTACAGTAACTATTTCTACAATCATGAATTAACAATAGCTGGTACATGTGTGCCAATTGCATCATTAGAGAAAGGGTAAACTTATGGATTGCCTTTTATTTATGTGGACCACTCTCCTTCCATAAGTGGTGAATTGATGAACTTCTTTGATAATGAGTAATGGCTTGCAACATCTGGTTCAAGTAACTGCTCTTTGTTTCAAATGAATGTTAAAAGAATTTGCATAACTCTCTGCAACTATGCGTATGTGCAACACTACTAAGAAAAATATCAAGTTGTTCATAACATTATGTTTCTAGTGTCACTTAGTAGCCCGACTAACCGTAAGATTTTGTAATTGCATAAATGCATGTTTGTATTCTAAAGTAGTTGTATGAATGTCGTGGATGATCATTAAGAATATTGCCCACATATTAATGTCCATTGTATCGCCTATCAAACGTTGATATTCAAATGAAATATTCATCATCTGATGATCGAGCTTTTTTAATAACAGATATAAGCAACACATTAATAACAACATTATTCACTTAGTAGCATATGATTGTAATTGCAAGACTAACTAGAAGATTTTGTAATTGCACAAATGCTTATGTTTGTATTCTAAAGTAGTTGTATGAATGTCGTGGATGATGATTAAGAACATTGCCCACATATTGATGTCCATTGTATCGCCTATCAAACATAGATCTTCAAATGAAATATTCATCATCCGATGATCGAGCTTTTTTAATAACAGATATAAGAAACGCATTAATAACAACATTATTCACTTTTAGAAATGTATCGATTAGGGAACTTATGGGATCATGTAAACTTCTTCTAACATAATTAGACTTTTTTGAATACGACAAAAATGTACGCAATCAAGACTTCCATAAAATAATAAAACTAGGAGACATTTTGTTAATAAATAAAATTGTTACATCATGTTAAGACAAAATGAAAATACACCACACTAAATAATAGGAAAAAAAATACAACAGAGATAAAAAAAATAACTAGAAGGCCATTAAGGCTCCTAAACTCCAATAAAACTTTAAAATAACCTACAATCAAGTTGAATATGCATAGAAACAAGGATGAATAGCTACGAGATGCTTGATTCAAGTGCAAAGTATATCTCATTTCCACCTCATGAGTGTTATTTTGTTGTCATTGCAATTCTTGAAAAGTGGAGGGTTGTGATAGGCAGTCGATAGCCATCGTATAACTTGTCAAAATAATCATGACATGAATCATTTAAAATATTGTGTTAATGCTAGGGCGTCTCCTAGAAATGACGCACTGTATGGCCTGAATACTGTGAAAAGTGTGCAAGGGCCACTACATCGACGCCCAGGTGCATTGTTAAATAAGCAAGTGCTCCCACATTATGGACGGATGCATGAAAAAAAGTCAGTCCAAGAAAGTAGAATTAGGTTAGGAATTTGGAACGAAGGTACTCTTACAGGTAAATTAATGGAATTAATAGATATTATGGTTCATAGGAAGATAAATATTTTATGTGTCCAAGAAACTAAATGGGTTGGAGAGAAGGCTAAGGAGATTGATAGTTTAGGTTTTAAGCTTTGGTATTCAGGTAAATGTTGAATTAGAAATGACATAGGTGTGATTATAGATAAAAATTTAAAGGATAGTGTTATAAATATTAATAGATGTGGAGAAAGAATTATAGCTTTAAAGATTATTGTTGATACTAAGATTATCAATGTTATAAATATTTATGCTCCTCAAGTAGGTTTGGATGTAGGCTCAAAAGAAAATATTTGGAATGAATTAGAGGGATTAATGAAAAAGATACCTCTTGAAAAAAAATATTTATTGAAGGAGATTTAAATGGACATGTTGGTAGAGTGGTCGAAGATTTTAAAAGTATTCATGATGGCTATGGATTTAGAGTGACTAATAAAGAATGTAGGACTATATTAGATTTTGCTTGTATTTGCTAATACTTTATTTAAGAAAAGAGATAAGCATATTATTACTTATAAAAATGGATCTAGTAAAACACAGATTGATTATTTTTTGATAAGAAAAATAGATCGTTTAGATTGTAAAGATTGTAAAGTAATTCCAAGTGAAAGTTTAAGTGCCCAACATCGACTATTAGTTTTAGATTTTAAGATTAAAGATTGGAAGATAAAAAATAAATTAAATTATTGTCTTAGGATTAGATGGAGACACTTAAACAACACTAATAAAAATATTTTTAAGAGCAAACTATAAGAGCTTAGAATTTGGGATGCTCATAAGGAAGCCAATGTTATGTGGGAAAAAAAGTAGCAAGTGAAATTAAGCAAGTTGTAAAAAATGTGCTTGGAGAATCGAAAGGAAATGCTTCTTTTAATAAAAATAGTTGGTGGTGGAGTCAGAATATGTAAGAAAAGATAAAAAAATAAGAAACATTATTATAAAATTAGGTTTAGATGTAAAAACTCAAGAGAATTGAGAAATATATAAAGTCGCCCGTAGAGATTCTAAAAAAATAATATATGATGCAAAAAATTAGCTTTTAGTGATTATACAATAGATTGGATACAAAGAAGGTGAAAGATGTATGTATAAGTTAGCAAACTAAAGAGATAGGAGAAGTTGATCTAGTTCAAGTGAGGTGTATTAAAGATGAAAATCATAAAGTACTTTTCTTAGAAAAGGATATTGAAAGTATGTGGATGTGGTATTTTGATAAACTTTTTAATGAAGGATCTAAAAATACTATTAATTTTAGTAACCTTAATACCTAAACAAAAATAAAGAATTTTATTTTTATCATCGTATTAGTAATTTTGAAGTTAGAGAAACTTTAAATAAAATGAAATGTAGAAAAATAGTAGGACCCGATGATATATTCTAATAGAAGTGTGTAAATGTTTAGGAGATAAAGGAATTTCTTGGCTTACAAATCTTTTTAATGTTATTTTAAAGACTAAAAAGATTCGAGATGAGTGGAGGAAGAGTTTTTTGGTTCCAATATTTAAGAATAAAGGTGATGCACAAGAGTGTACAAATTATAGAGGAATTAAGTTAATGTGTCATACATTAAAATTATGGGAGAGAGTAATTAAGCATAGGTTATGATGTGATACAAAAGTTTCTCACAATTAGTTTGGTTTCATGATAGGTAGATCTACTATGGATGCTATACATTTGTTAAGAGGTTTGATGGAGACGTATAAAGTAAGTAAGGAGGATCTACATATGATTTTTATTGATTTAGAGATAACTTATGATAAAGTTTCAAAAGATGTTCTTTGGAGAGTTCTAGAATAGAAAGGAGTTAATATTGGTTATATTCAAGTCATTAAGGATATGTATACTAGAGCTATTACTTGTGTCCAAACCCAAGGAGGATTGACAAAATATTTTCCTATTTTAGTTGGATTACATCAAGGATTAGCTTTAAGCCCTTATCTTTTTGCTTTAGTTATGGATGTTCTTATTTGGCATTTACAAGAAGATTTAACTTGGTGTATGCTTTTTGCTGATGACATTCTTCTTGTTGATAAGACTAGAGAGGGAGTCCAAGAGAAACTTGAATTATGGAGGTCAACCTTAGAGTCTAAAGGGTTTCGTTTAAGTAGATCTAAAACTTAATATATGGAGTGTAATTTTAGTTATAGAAGTTCTAATGGTAATGTTGTGACATTAGGTGAACAACTGATTAAAAAGAGTGAGCGATTTAGATAGCTAGGTTCTATTATTCAAAATGATGGTGAAATAGATGGAGATGTTATTAGTAGAATTCAAGTTGGATGGTTGAAGTGGAGGAATGCATCTGGCCTATTGTGTGATAGAAAAAAAAGTATTGCTTAAACTTAAGGAAAAAAATTATAAGATGGTGGTAAGACCTATAATGATTTATGGTGTAGAATGTTGGCCAATAAAAGAGAAGCATAAGATTAGGTTATGTGTTGTAGAGATGAGGATGCTCAGGTGGATGAGTGGCTTTACTCTTAGAGATAAAATGCAAAATGAGTATGTTCGGGAAAAAGTTGGAGTAGCTCTAGTGGCAGATAAGATTAGAGAGAGTCGCCTTAGATGGTTTGGCCACTATTGACCTCCACATATGATCCACAAATCGAACATTTATGTCAAGTTGGGTCAAATTGGGTTAGGTTGACCAATTGGTCAAATTGGATCAAACCATGGGTTAGGTCAAGTTCAAATGATCATTTGGAGCCTATGGGTATCATTGGTTTGGTTCAATTTGATTTATATTTGGTTTTGGTTAATTTAGGTCAAATGGGTCAAGTTGAGCAATTTGACCCATTTGACCCAATTGGGTTAGGTCATGGGTTGGTTTAGCCTTGGTTGATCATTTGAACTGTATTGCAAGCTTTGGTTTCAAACAATTTTGGTTTGTTTGATTTCAAGTTGATTTGACCTTTTAGGTCAAGTTGGATTTTGGTTCATTTAGGTTCATTTAGCTCAAATGGGTCAAGTTGACCAATTTGACCCATTTCACTCAATTGGGTTAGGTCATGGGTTAGTTTAGGCTTGGTTGATCATTTCAAATGTATTGCAAGCTTTGATTTCAATATATTTTGATTTGGTTTGATTTCAAGTTGATTTGACCTTTTAGTTAGTTATTAGTTATTATTAGTTAGGTTATTAGTTTAGTTTTATTAGTTATTTATTAGTTATAGTTAGTTTTATTATTAGTTATTATTATTTTATTATTTATTAGTTTAATTTAGTTATTATTATTATTATTAGTTATTATCAATTTTATTAGTTAGTTATTAATTTTAGTATTATTTATTAGTTTTTTAGTTATTTATTAATTTTTATTAGTTTTAACTTTTAGTTATTATTAGTTAGTTATTATAGTTATTATTATTTTTAAGTTTTTATTATTTATTAGTTATTAGTTTTTATTTTATTAGTTATTAGTTTATTTTCTTTTTTTAGTTATTATTAGTTTATTAGTTATTATTTGTTATTAGTTTAGTTAGTTATTAGTTTTAGTTATTAGTTATTATTAGTTATTAGTTTAGTTTTATTAGTTATTATTTTATTATTATTAGTTAGTTTTAGTTTTTAATTCGAAGTCTACTCGAATTTGGGCTCTCGAGATCGACTGAGAAAAGCGGCGGTTTTAGAAATGTGGCAATTTATTTCGAGACTTCGAACTGCGCGGCCTATATGGCGCGAGCGACAGGAATGAGCACAAATGTCCATCCGATCTGACGGGCGATTAATTCCCTAAATTCCTTCTCTCTGCCTGGATTTCATTTTCGAGCCGAACGAGCCGGTTCGTTTGCATTTCGAGCCGGTTCGTTTGGATTTGAACCGATTGGTTCGGCGCGTTTCTGATCGAGCCGGATCGGCGCTCGATTCGATCCGACTTCGAAACTTTGACGACTCGAAAGCTTACATTTTGAGCCGATTTGAGCCGGGAAATCGGCTCAACTATCTGTGGATGAAATACAAAGAAGAATTTCAATCATGTTCTCATTAATTTTGATATAGCTTTTCAAAAATAAGATACAAATTTAACATCTCTATCATAAATTATGCTTGACGAAACCTGATGTAACCTAACAATCTCTCTAAAGAATAACATGCATCATTTGATTTTAAACCAAATAAGAAATGCACGGGCGGCGACAGCGAATCTAAATGATTTTTATTATTATTTATTAAAGATATAAATACATAACAATTATATGTAAGTGAATGCTTTTTGTTATTATTATTTTTTTATTCCAGCAAAAAAAGGATCGGCGGCGGCGAATCTAAATGATTTTGGTAGTTGTTGAAAGTGTATTTTTTTTCAGATATCTGAATAAATTTAATTGTAAATTTATATATATATATTATATTTAATAAGTTAAATTTAAGACGTCTTGATTGAAATTCATAACTCTGAAATTGAACACGGGGCTGCAACGATCTTGAAATAAGTGATATTATTTAATTTATTTTAAAATGATCATTATGTTTATATAATCATGCAAAAGTGATATTATTTAAATTATAAAATAAAATTATCAAATTTGAAATCAATCTTAATTTTTTTTATTTTTATAAAGATATTCTGATCAAAATTTTTACCAAGATGCATTTTGAAGTATTTATATATACTATTAAATGATTGTAATGTAATGTATGGATAATTAATATTACATTTATTTTAAAGGAAATAAAAGGCTTTAAAACTATCCTCCTGAATATTTTTTACGATGATTATCTGATATAATTTTTTTGTATTTTCATAAAACACTCCCTAATGATACACTCTCTTTATTTTTTATTAAATTAGAGGAGTAAAAGAAGGCGAATCATTTCTTTTTTAAAATTTGTATTTAACCATTAATGAACTATAAATATGTAATCAACAGTTTGATAGCATGTATTATACAAATAAAAAATAAAACAAATTAAATAAAAAATTAGTACAAATAATCATTCGGAATAAAATTAAAATTGTTAAAATAATCAAAAATAAACTTAAGCTGAATTCAAAAGCTTGTTTAAAAATATCGCTTTTTTTAAACCTGCAACTCTTCTGAAAGATTAATTGTTATCCATGTCTCGCACTTGTTAGTCAACAATTTTGTTTTCTAAAAGATGAATTGCTCTTTCCCAAAAATAAAAAAAATGGTGAATTGCTTAATAAACAAATAGAAAAAACAATCAAAATAACATATTTTTTTTATCTAGATGAATAAAAGTACCTTTTGAAATATTCATAAATAGCTTTTTCTTAGCTAGCTATGAATGCATTTGGGAATGTTGTCCATATCGCAGATAAAGCCAATGACTCATAGTCCTTTAAATCTTGCTCTATGATTTATTGATAAGTATCTAAGGATAAGGAACATAATATGATTAATGCGTACTATAAAAATAGTTGCGGTAGAGTAAAAATTTATGTCTTAGCTTTATGAAATCTAACACACACAGGTATTTAAAGAGTGAATAAGAAAACTCTAAAAATTTTAACGTGAAAAACCTCGAAAGAGGGAAAAAACCACGGGGCCTAGCCCAGTAAAAAGCTTCCACTATATATTTGTTTTGGAGTACAAGTTATCTCGATAACGGGATTACATAATTGTATATGAGAAGGGCTGATAATGAGAATCCCAAAATTAGGCAACAACAGCCATATAGTCACGTTCAGGTTGTAACAGTTGCTAGTGATAGCAGATAATGGTGAACAGCGGGGAACAGCCACTGACGATGAAGGTCGTCATGATGGAGACCGACGGAGATTGGCTACGGCGAGGATCAGCAGTGGCGGATGACGGTGGCGGCCGGTGGCGATGATTGGTAACCAACGGGGTGGTGGCAGGTCAGTGGTGGCACGATTATGCGGAGGATTTTCAAGCTTTAGAGCTCTCTCTCTCTTGCTTGGCCTCCCCTCATATGAGGAATGAGGGTTATTTATAGGTGGAGGTGGCGTCTATAAATACATGCAAAATCCGAACCACTCCTCTCCATCGGACGGCTCATGATGATTCCCTTGATCATATGATGTATTTTGTGTATTTGAATGCTCAAATGATGTCGAAATTATGGGATCTTGGGCTTGTTATATCCGGCTCGTCAAGACGCACGATTTGACTATAAACACTCCATATTTAAGAGTCGATTGATAATAAATGCTTGATCTCAGTTAGTCTTGATTCATGATCAGATTGCTTTTGACGTCAAGATTTGTGCTTCGACTAGTGAAATTTTCAGGGTCATATCAATTGCTCCCATATTTTTGGATGACATTATCTCAATCATCCAAAAATATGTGTCAAGTACATTAAAATAATAAATTCTTTAATGAAATTTGAGGGTCCGTTAACCACACATTTTAAGAGAACAGATCTTCATGGGAGCACAAGATTATGACTACGGAAGTAGATGCAGGGCCGCGGATGTGTGTAGGTATGCGAGGACATGAGATTTCGAGGTTACGTACTCATCCGTATGAACGCGAATGCTCATGGCGCCCTGAGCGTGGGCGCTCAACGGACAGCATACCGCGATGCGAACCCACATTCAGCTAGCGACCCGCGGCACGACAGCCGCTATTCTCGTAGTTTGAATGATTTTGACATTTTTGCCTATGGGGTCTATAAAAACCCCCCTAAGGCCAAGGGAGAAGACACACTCCTCATATGATGGAGTATCCCTCTTCTTCTCAAGAAGAGGTCGTTCGGAGGTGGTCAAGGCCCGCGGTACAAACGTCGTGTCTACAGTTTTTCCTTGAAAGAGGCGTCAACTGAACTCGTCGAACCGTCCGGGTTCGAAGGCGATCAAAACCTCTACGTGATTTCACTCGAAAAATCAGATCGTCGATCGTCCGGGTTGGGCGATCAAAGGCGATAATCGAAGATGAGGTTAGGCGATGCTCGGCGATGGTGGCGCGAAAAAGTGGCGGTGACTGACAGTGGTCGGTGAGATAACCGGCGGCGATGGTGGTGACCACGGATTGTCGGCAGCGATGGCCACGGCAGTGGTCAACAGCGGTGGCTTCGATGGTTGGCGGCAAGAGGTGGTGGCGGCAACAATGGCAGCGGTATCGACATAGGCGGCCAGCGTCGATAGTCGGCGAGATGACCGATAGCGATGGTGGTAACAGCGAAATTAGCGATAATTCGATGGTGGTGACCGTAGTGGCCGGCGGCAGTGGTTTGGAAGTCAGCAGCGGCAGTGATGATTTTGACCTATCCGAGGTTGTTTGTCGAGTGCAGAAAGCGGTTAACATGGAAGAGGTTGAATTGAATCCGAGATTTTGACCTATCGAGGTTGTTTGTCAAAGTGTTACCCAATGGCGTTAACCTGTGTGGAAGAGGCCGTGGGAAGTCCACCGGACCTTTTGACTGTCTTAGGTTGTTTGTCGAGTCTTTGCTCGATGGCGCTATGTCGAAGAGGTTGAATTGAATCCGAGGATTTTGACCTATCCGGGTTGTTTGTCGGTGTTGCCCATGATGTTATGTATGGAAGAGGTCGAATTGAATCGCTACGGATTTTGACCTATCGAGGTTGTTTGTCGAGGTGTTACCCGGACGCGTTAACTATGGATGAGGTTGAATTGAATCCGCTGAGGATTTTTGACCTATCTGAGGTTGTTTGTCAGGGTGTTACCCGATGATGCTAACCTGTATGGAATAGGTCGAATTGAATCTGCTAATTATTTTTGACCTATCCGAGGTTGTTTGTCAGAGTGTTACCCGATGACGTTAACCTGTATGGAAGAGGTCGAATTGAATCCGCTGAGAATTTTTGACCTATTCGAGGTTGTTTGTCAAAGTATTACTTGATGACGTTAACCTGTATGGAATAGGTCGAATCAAAACATCCGTTTGTGGTTGTAGCCAAAGTTGTTCATTAACCTTGGTCATTTTCATTGGTATTGCTGACTTGCTTCTCTAACTGATAATCAATTAGATATCCAGAATATTGATTTGGATAATCTTTTGAGATTAAGAGTTGCCCCCCAATTTCCGACAGAATCTGAAGGAACTAAGTTTGATGAATCTTCATTCTTCGCTTGCGCTCCTTAAAAGCTTGAAATGCTCCACCTCGATGGGGATTTTGATCTTCATGGGAAACTTGGTCACCATACAAGATGAAAAAATGGGAATCAGTTTCCCACAGACAGCGTCAAACTGTTGCGTGCTAGAAAACCAGTTGCGGTAGAGTAAAAGTTTACGCCTTAGCCTTGTTGTAAAATCCAACACACACATAGGTATTTTAAGAGTGAACAAGAAAACTCCAGAAATTTTAACGTGGAAAACCTCAAAAAGAGGGAAAAACCACGGGGCCTAGCCCAGTAAAAAGCTTTCACTATATATTTGTTTTGGAGTACAAGTTTTCCCGATAACGAGATTACATAATTGTATATGAGAGAGGCGAGAATCCCAAAATTAGACAACAATGACCATATAGTCCGTTCATGTTGTAACATTTTGCTCGATAGCAGATGATGGTGAACTGGAACAACCACGATGAAAGTCGTCATGATGGAGAATCGGGTGGCGGCGGTGGTTGTAACTGGGGTGGTCGGCGGTCGATTGGTGTACGATTATGCCTAGGATTTTCAAGCTTTAGAGCTCTCTCCTCTCTCTTGCTTGGCCTCCCCTCATATGAGAAATAAGGGGCCATTTATAGATTGGAGGAGTGGCGTCTCTGTAAATACATGCAAAATCCGAACCACTCCTCTCCATCGGACGACTCATGATGATTCCCTTGATCATATGATGTATTTTGTGTATTTGAATGCTCAAATGATGTCGGAATTATGAGATCTTGGGCTTGTTATATCCGGCTCGTCAAGACGCTCGATTTGACTATAAACACTCCATGTTTAAGAGTCGATTGATAATAAACGCTTGATCTCGATTAGTCTTGATTCATGTCAGATTGCTTTCGACGTCAAGATTCGTGCTTCAACTAGTGAAATTTTCAGAATCATATCAATGCTTATTATTAAAAATAAAGATTATAAATATTTGTTGAATGCATCAATAATTTATATTTTAAAAAATAAAAGTATATTATAATAATTACATAAATTAAATAAATAGAAAATACGCAAATTTATCTGATAAAAACAATTACTTTTTTTTTTCAAAATAATATTTATAATATTTTAAAGAATATTAATTGTTATCGGGAAATCAATTCACTTCCAAAGATAAAAGCAATATTCATAATATATATATTGTAATTTAAGAGTAAAAAGACAGTTAACATGATAATGCATTACAATGCATGATCATTTGAATGATTATAAACGTCTTGAAACTAGTTTCATCTTGTTAAAAACAATGAAAGGTTAATTATACGCGTCTTCAAATACAAGTTTCATCTTAATTATTGCAAGAAGGAACACATGGGAGAGATTTGAATGTCACACATGCAATCAACTCATGCGTGGTGATCGTCACCCTCAGCTTAATATTTGCACATGGATGCATGACTTGGGTGGAGTTAAGCTCAACTTTTTGGACTTCTGAAGATAAGCCAAATCAATTTGGCAGCCTTCCCCGCACGCAAGCATTTATTGTTATTTTTTTTTCTTTTCATTTCTAGAAACTGATTTATATCTGCGTATTCCCAGTAAAGAGAATTGCTAGTTTGTCCAGATAAAGTTTGAGCTTGGACTTAATGAGGACAAATTAAGGGGCGGCTAAGTTGTATTCAGACGAGGAGAAGGGTGGCTCTTTAAGTGGAGAAGTAGGAAATGGGGATGTATGGCGTAAAAGATAAGACTGCTTTTGATATAACGTTCCATCAGATCCACTTATCTCATTTTGATTCATTCGGTTCACTTGCTGAACTGATATTCAAGAAAGTTTGAGATACAAGTTAAAACAGTGTATAGGGTTGAAATTAATCTGAAGTTATGGGTATGGAAATTATCGAGGATTAAGTAAAAAAGTTATTCTCTAAATTTCAAATCATTTCAGATGAGCAATGTGGGAGTTATAATCAACTAGAAGAGTTGTCATGATTTCTGAAATTTAGGTTTAATATTTCTATCTTTGCAGCAAAACTGCAGTGATTTTTGTGATAGAATCAACCAAGGTGTTAAATATGAAAGTTATAGAGGATGAAGCCAGCTTTCTGAAAATTATTATTTTTCAGTTGATATCTTCAATCAATATGATTATTATCGAAATCAATTATTTGCACATAACTCATACTTGTTTAAATATTTATTATATTCCTACTTATTTACAAAGAGTAGGAATTGTTCAACAAACCTGATCATTTTTATTAATGAATATCTTAGAACAATTCAACAATTTCACAATAGATCTATTTGGGCAGCTATAATTTTTGAAAAGTTCGCTGTAAAATTATTCTAGAGAAAATAACTTTTTAAAAAGCTATTATGTATTATAAATATTTTTCTTTTAAAAAAATTCAAATAATTTTTTAATAATTATTATATTCTAACCGTTCTAATTCGCAAAATTAGCATTTCAACACAATAAATGAAGATGATATTAAGTATAGTTGTATAGGGTACAGATTGTCTTGATTGTTATGTATTATTATATATTATATGTATATGGGTAAACATATATTATGTATTGAACCATAATAATATGTACCAGTATGGATGATCTCGACTCTACAAGTAATAATTTCTCAATTAAATATATAATGATATATGTAGATAATAATATATTTAATAATTAATGTATGTTTTTTTATATGTATAATGATTTAAGATTCTTGCTTGAAAAAACTTTCATAAAATCTGTGGATTTCAATGAAAACAATTCAAAGTTAACTCTTAACAAATTAATTTTTTTTTTAATTTAAATATTAGGCGGATTTCTCGAGTTTCATTCAATATCATGCTCGCTTAATAAGTCGGCAACTCGAAATGAAAAAAAAAGTTTGATCAAAATACTATTGAAAATATAAAGACAAATGCTTATTAATTTATAATATATAATTAATCTACAAAAAAGTGTAATTACAAATGCTTATTAATTTTAATATATATTATGATAAAGGTGAAGGTAGTTCTTCCATCTTCTAAATATTTTGATTATAAATGTTTAGAATTTTATTCTCTATTATAGCCTCAATGACCATAAAGTGATTAGAGCTCAAGCATAGTTGCGTGAAAAAAAAATACAATATAAAATAAATACAACATAAAAATAATGTAATATATTTGATTACATTAACTTGTTTGGTTAAAAATTCTACAAATACATGAATTTCTTTTTTTTATATAAAATAAATATAATGTAAAGTATTTTTGAGATTATGAGCGGTGACGACGACCAATGGCGGGAGGTTGCCGGCACAAACGGCGATTGATGGATCGGCAATGGTGACGATTAGCGTGAGGGTACGGCCCTAGTGGTGGCGATAATCAAAACACTTTACATCAGTCAGTGTATTTGAAATTCGCCCAAATCGGGCGAATTTTAAATACACCGAAAATGACCTCTGTAATATATTCTAAATACATTATATTTACTTTAAAATTTTACATTGCATTATGCTAAATACAAAGAAAGTTAAAACCTCTGTATTTATTTTACTTTACACCCAAAATACTTCCTTCCAAACAGCCCCCTAATGGATGCCTTCATACATCAATTTTGTCATAGGTCCACATGCTTCAATAGTTAATGAGATGCCATAGGAGAGATTAAAGATATAATTAAATTTATTTTTTTCTTATTTGCAAATTATATTATCTTTTTATTTTCTTCATTGGCTTTTTAGAAATTGCTTTCTATGTATTTTTTTTTTAATCCGCTAAAATATGTGAATCTTACCAAATCACCTAAACTCAGTGTCTTATATTTCAGAACTTTGTTATGATTATTCTCTCATCTTCATTTATTTTTTGCTTAAAATTTTATCATTATCCTAACAATTGATATCAAAATTTTATTTTGAAAACCTTCTAAATTTGAACATGCAAAAAACAAAAAATATCAATATCAATAAATTTATTGCTCTAAATTTTGAATTTATGAAGAAGCATCTAAAAAACTCTCTCTGCCAAGAAAAACTCTACTAAATGGAGCATGTTGCCATCAATTTATTAATATGTGTGAAGGCAAATTGATACAAAAAAGGCTTAAGATATAAATCTCCTTGAAAATCTAAATTGTTAATTACGTAAAGGAAATCACAGAGGTATGATTAAAGGAAATCCATGTCTTCATACTAAAACATCTAAAGTGGATGTAAGAAATGTAAAAAAATATAGAATTTCTTTTCATTAATGCATAATATAACTGAAAACTAGCAATGTATGACGTATTAAAAAAACGTACCAATAAAACAAAAAAATGAAGACATCTGAAGAAACTAGTTACAGTCAGTCTCTTCTACCATCCAAAAAGTTAATAAATGCTCTAATAAAAGCTATTCATAATATGCCTCTTTTGGCCTCTACCACAACATTCGGATAATGATTCCTTGAAAAAGATTATAAAATGTAGGGCATCGTCATCAACATATTTGGTTTCTCATATATGGAGATGGAGAGGGATCCAAAGAAAAGTTGACATACAAAACCGTGATTCAATAAAGCTATTAGGCATCTCATAAGCTAATGAAGAGAATTGAATATATATCTTATAATTAGCAATAGCATTTTAATCTTATTTGTTATATATATATATATATATATATCTTATTTGTTATATTGAGATAGAATTGAAATCCTAAAAGTGGAGTCAAAGTTGTATATTTTTATGAGGGCATATTATTGTTTCTTATGTAGATTAGATATAGTTGCACTTTTTCTACATTTATTGCAAATATTTACAATCCCTTGATGATAAAATTTTAGGAGATTTACATACATACCCCATAATTATTAGACTAAATTTTAAGATTAAGCATAATTAAGTCTTAATTTCTCCATCCGTAACTACCGTGATGTTAACTCCAACAAACCATTGCAAGTTGCAACCCTAATCGTTTTTATGTCTTAATTTTACTTGCATTAATCATGAATACAAGGATGACAATAATACTGAGATTATGAATTTTAATAAAATGTTTAAACATTTTCATTAGGATTTTAGCAACACCCTATAATTATAAATCAGTGTAAGAATCATAAATTAATTTGATACTCAAAAAATCTGTCAGTTTAACCATTCTTTGTTCTTGGTGTGGAACAAATTTGTCCAAGAAAAGAAGTGCAATGGTTGCATTTCTGCGCGGGCTTTTGACCAAAAGATTAGAAAAGCCTAGCAACTGTGAGGGAAAGAGAGATATGTGATGCTCTAACATTTTGACCCTCTAAATCACAACGCAAAGCAAGAACAGATTTCTCAAGCAAGGCGGCGAAATACAAGATTCTTGTATTGAAAGCAAGCAAAAAGAGCGACACATGGCTCATGTGAAGAGAATTGTGAAGGGCTGGTCGAGATTTGTGGCTATGCAATGTGGTTTAGATTTTGAGGCAGTTTGATTCACTAGAAACACATCAATAATAAGTACACTTAGCAAATATATTAAAACACAAACAATTGAAGCACCCAAAGCATAAAACAAATCATAATTGAAACCTAAACACAGCTTACATGTTAATGATGAAAATATATAGAAGTTGAAGGCTTTAAGAACATACCATCCAATAAACGAAGAGCTACCATTCTAATGTCACCTATATCATTGCAACATTTGAGCGCAAACCCATCAGAGAAGCATCCACGAGGACCTTAATCCAATCAATACAACCGATGATAAAAATAAATAAATAAATAAATTAGAATATTTATATTCAATCAATTAAGAGATCTAAAATGATTAAAAAACTTTCAAACCACTACTCCATTAGAGCAAAATGGACTCGAAATCAAATTCATCAACATAGATCTCAAATCTCAAAGCTTGCCAAAACCAAGAAAGTTGTCCTCATCACATAAAGGCACATCACGAAACTAAAATCGCTCAAGCACATAACAATTAGAAAGACACAATCAATAGCTGAATATTGATAAATGTCTCATAATAATTTGAGCTGATATACTAACAAAAAGTTCAACATGATAACTAGACTTTTCTGTTTCTATTAAACGGGATAAGTTTGCAAAATAGCACAGGATCAAAAAAGCACTTTCCTTGGAAAAATATAACCATCTGCTACATACAGAGCACACGACAACAATAACAACAACAACAACAACAACAACAACAAGCTTTTATCTCACTATGTCGGGTCAACTACAAGAATCCTTCTTCTCTACTGTGTCATATTGTAGAGAGCACACCACATTCTTAAACTTGCCTCTGAACTTTAATCTTTCTTGATTACATCTTCTACTATGGCTCTTCCCTATACTCTCTATGATAAGAGTAGAACTTGAGATAGAATATTCTCCATGTTGTCTTCTACGAATGTTCTCACTTAAAATTAGGTCTCATACATCATTTAGCTTTATTATGATGCTACCTGATGAATTATTCATTGCAATCACCTTTGTAGGCAAAATTTCCGATAAAGATGACAACAAGATTAGTGTATTGATCTTATCTTCAAACGTGATATCAATGGAGCTCAATTGATTTGTAATCACATTGAACTCGTTGATGTGGTCAACAACAATCCACTTTCTCTCATTTTTAAATTAATTAAATGAAGTATGAAAAATAACTTATTTGATGCTGATGGCTTCTCATATATGTTGGTTAGAGCATTCATTAAATTGGTCATCTTCTTCTCCATGATAATGTTGAAAGTAACATTTCTCGTCATTGCCAAGTGAATCACACCTAGTGCCTGGCTCATTTTCTCTGGCTTCTAACTCAGAAGAGATTCATGAAACTTACTTTAGTATAAATAATCATTTATCTGCATCTTTTAGAAAGAAGTCTTTACCCTTGAACTTATTAGTTCGGACATTCCTTTATCAACCACCTTTTCTCTTTTAATAAAATCTTGTTTTGATACTAGTTGTTGGGAGTTTAAGAGGAAAAGAGAGGGAGAAGTAGAAAGTACAATCTCACACACACAAAAAGAGAATATAAGAAGATTTAAGTGGTTTAGCATCTTGTCCACATCTTCGATCACACTAATATCTCACTATATTTCTCTCTTATGAGGAGCTTAGGAGAAAACATAAATTTTTTGGATGCCTCATCCCATGGATTTCCTGACCTTTTAAAAACTAAGGTGAAGGGGGTATATTTTGAAGAGAAATAATTTTAAATAAACATCTAGCTGCCAATTTAATTTTTTTTAAAAACTAAAAGAATATAAATTTTATTGCAAACAAAATAATAATACAAAGACCTAAAAAGGGAATTTCTCAAAGCTAATGCTCAGAAGAGCTGCAAATACCTAAAGAGAAATTTCCCAAAAAGCAAAATAAAATAAGAAAAAAAAAAAAGACAAAACAACTAAGAGAAGAGTAATAACTATAGAGCTCCAAACCTGCAAAGAATTTGTAAGAAAAAACTCAAAGACAAATGAACATAATAAAGGAATAAGGGAAGGAATATAGTCTCAAGCTCAATCAAAATCTAACTCAAGGTGCAACACCATATGTGAGCATCCAAACTTTATTAAGAAAGGTTACAATCACAAATAATGCTACCAGCCAAAGAGCTAAAGAGAAACATCAAAGCTATCACAACCAAGAAGAAGAGTACCCTTACCACAGAAAAAGTAAACTAGCCAGAGCATGAAGACAACATGATTGAAAAAGCAGGATAGCAAGGCATTCCAACCGGGACAATCAACACCAAAAAAGGAAAATTTTAAAAGCGAGACCGACAAGCCAAGACCAAACCACCATAAAGAAAAAGCAAACGCCACCAAACCAAACACAACCTACCAAGAAGTGGAACCACCAAAGCCAACAACCCAATCAACCACCAAGGCCACCACCCGGACACCGCACTAGAGGCAACAGAAGGCAGTGACCACGAAACAACCCCTCCAAAACCAAAAACAACAAGCCCTCAAAGTAAAGAAGGCTCGGAATAAAAACCCAGAACAAGCAATCCAACCGAGCTAAAAAAGAACAAAACATAACCAACAAGCTAGCACCACCACCCAACAAAAGACAAACATCACTAAGAAATGAACCCCACAATACCAAAGAGAACAATAGGCCAAAACGAGATACAAAAAAATGATGATTCACAAAATGAATTCACATATTAGAGATAAATCCAAATGGAACGATTGGAGATTCTTCCTTGATATCGAAATAAGGAGTCTATTTAAGCAACCGCATTTGGTAATTGAAAATAAAATAAGAACGATGCAAAAAAAATACGAGAATAGTCCAAATCATTCGTCAACTGAATCAAAACGTCCACGGATCAATCAAGCCAACTGAAAAAATACCTAAAAGTTTCAAATTATGGAAAAATGAACGAATCTTATCAAGATTAGATCGTCGTAAATCAAATTTTTTAACCAATGTAAATTCGTACGATTTAGCCAATTTCTCACATTCACATCGGAACACATGCTCGCAAGAATTCCACTAAAAGATGTTGAGATATGTTCAAGAGACTCACAAGGGCCGCCATTCTTACAAGTAAGCACGTTCTTAAAGGATTTAGTAAAGACCCATTGAATCGAACCCCCAAAATTCCAAATGCCCTAGAAGGAACATCAAAACCTGAAGGTTTCCCCAAGGATTAGCTGCTACCGAAGCCATAGATGAAGAACACAGGAATAAGGGAAGGAATATAGTCTCAAGCTCAGTCAAAATCCAACTCAAGGTGCAACATCATATGTGAGCATCCAAACTTTATTAAGAAAGGTTACAATCACTAATAATGCTACCACCAAAAAAGAAACATCAAAGCTATCACCAAGAAGAAGAGTACCCTTACCACGAAAAAGTAAACTAGAGCATGAAGACAACATGATTGAGAAAGCGGGATAGCAAGGCATCCCAACCAACAATCAACACCGAAAAGGAAAATTTTAAAGCTGAAGAGACCAAGAGACCAAACCACCATAAGAAAAAGCAAGCCACCAAACCAAACCTACTAAGAAGCAGAACCAACCAAAGCCAACAACCCAATCAACCAAGGCCACCACCACCGGACACCAGGAGGGTACAGACATGAAAACAACCCCTCCAAAACCAAACCAACAATAGCTCAATGTAAATAAGGCTCGAATATAAAACCCAGAGAACAAGCAATCCAACCGTGCTAAAAAAAAACGAACATAACCAAGCTTGCTGACCCACCCAACAAAAGGCAAACATCACTAGTAAATGAACCCCACAATACCAAAGAGAACAATAGGCCAAAACGAGATACAAAAAAAATGATGATTCACAAAATGAATTTGCATATTAGGGAGATAAATCCAAATCGGAACGATTGGAGATTCTTCCTTGATATCGAAATAAGGAGTCTATTTAAGCAACCGCATTTGGTAATTGAAAACAAAATAAGAACGATGCAAAAAAAATACGAGAATAGTCCAAATCGTTCGTCAAGTGAATCAAATCGACCGCGGATCAATCAAGCCAACTGAAAAAATACCTAAAAGTTTCAAATTATGGAAAACCGAACGAATCTTATCAAGATTGGATCGCCGTAAAGCAAATTATTTAACCAATGTAAATTCATAAGATTTAGCCAATTTCTCACATTCAGATCCGAACACATGATCGCAAGAATTCCTCTAAAAGAAGTTGAGATAAGTTCAAGAGACTCACAAGGGCTGCCATCCTTACAAGTAAGCAAGTTCTTAAAGGATTTAGAAGCCAACGACCCATTGGAATCCGAAACCCCAAAATTCCAAATGCCCTAGCAGGAACATCAAAACCCGAAGGTTTACCCAAGGATTAGCTACTACCCAAGCCATAGATGAAGAACACGCATTCTTTTCAATGGCCAATGGCCGAGCGATTCGACGGAATAAGGAGAAATCGAAGCAAGAAGCTTCAAAATCCCCAGACAAAGGCACGTGGACAAGACGAAAACAAGAATCGCCATAGCACGAAAGGAAGAGCTAGCGACAGCATTAATTTTAAATTTTAAATGTGGAATAATTCAATTTTGATGGCCATATAACTTTGATAAAAAAAACATATAGAATTTAACTTTTTGTCTAACTTTGACTTCACATTTAACATTAACTTAGGAGTTGTTTAGGATCAATTTTATTTTGTGATTTTTATTTTTATTTTTATTTTTATTTTTATTTTTATGTTACTTTTAAAATATAATTGTTTTGTGTATTTTTTTTAAATGTTCTTATTTATTATTTTCAAAAATAAATAATATTAATTTTAAAAATACTCAAAACAACTTTGAAATGTTTTGAGTATTTTTAAAAATAATAATTGTCATCAAATATATTTTATTTTAAAATAAAATAAAATAAAAATAAAATAAAATATAAAATATAAAAGTGATCTCAAATTACCTTTTAACATGATTAAATTTGATTATTACGCGCATGACAAAGAAAATAAAACAAAAGAAAACAAAAAAAATTCAAAATAAACTTCGAAAGGTGTGTGTAGTTATGAACAATTATATATATATATATATATATATATATATATATATATATATATATATATATATATATATATATATATTATATATAAAAAATGATTTGCAAAAGAATTATTATGCTAAAAACTTTGAGTGAAAGTTTATTTGTTGTTGTAAAAGCATACATAAGATTAAGAAGAGACACTCAATTTTTAATGTGAAAACCCAAAAGAGGTGAAAACCAGCTGTAAAAAACTTCCTATGTATCTTTGACTGAAACAAATCTTCTGATGCATATGAGAGAGACTTTGAACAATTCGTTGTAATAGTTCTTTGGTAGTAGGTGGAATCAGACATCGATGAAGGTGGTGGGTGATGGTGGTTGATGGTCGGCAGGGTGTGATCTTTAGAGGATCTTCAAGCTCCTCCTTCTTGGCTTTCTCTTCCGCTGACTCTTCCTCTTCTTCCTTTGACTCTTCCTCTTCTTCCTTTTCGGGCTTTCTTCTTCTGACTCTTCCTCTTCTTGCTTGGACTCTTCTCTCTCTTCTCTCTTTACTTGTTTTCTCTTCTTCTTCTTGCTTTCTCTTCCTCTTGGCCTCCTTCATTGGGAATGAAGGCTATTTATAGATGGGAGGAGGCATTCAGAAATTCTGTAGGCCCATCTCCCCTCAATCTGATGATTCCTTTGATCATTTGATCTATTTTGAGCATTTGGATGCCCAAATAAAGTCGGAATTATGAGATCTTAGGCTCATTAGATCCGGCTCATCGAGACGCTCGATTTGACTATAAACATTCCATATTTGAGAGCTATTTTAGGATTTAATTGATATCCCAAAGATTCCAATGATATTTTAAGTGCTTGATCTCGATCGGTTTTGACTCAAAATCATATCGCTTTCGACATCAAGATTTGTGTTTTGACTAGTCATATTTTGAGAGCCATATCAAGAATAAATAGCTAAAGTGATGGGAACCAATTAGTCAATTAATTCAACACGTAATCAAATCATCAAATCATCACAAGAAGGCTTAGCGAAGCAAGATTTAGATCAACATTAAAAATTTAGAAGTTTAATTAAATCATGATAATAAATATTTAAATTACTTAAGTGATTTAATGATGGTTATTATTAGTCAAAAGAAAAAGTTGTTCATGACTGTTCGTTATATAGCTTTCTATTTACGTTATTTCTAAGCATACACGCAATTCAGCGGTATAGCTACATGATCATTTTGGTTGATCGTGTTCGATTTATAAATAAAATTATATTATTATTATTGTATTACTATTATTTTTATTATTACTATTATTATTATTATTATTATTATTTTATTACTATTATTTTTATTTATTACTATTATTATTATTATTTTATTATTATTATTTTTATTTATTACTATTATTATTATTATTATTTTTTATTTATTTATTACTATTATTATTATTATTATTATTATATATATACATCTGAACACATTTACATATCACAATCTACATGACTTAGTGGTTAAAATTTATGTTATCTGAAAGATTATTTAGTTCAATCCTCTGTCAAAAAAAGCTTATTGTTCGAGAACAGCTCGTTAGCTCGTTTAACTCGATATATAAACGAGCCGAACACGAGCAAGAGTTATGTTCGCTCAAGCTCAGCTCGTTTACACCCCTAGTTATTATATATTATAAAAATAAAATACATAATTTAATATAAAATATTCAAATGATATAACTTACATAAATTTAGATTCAAAGATCAATATTTAAATAATAGAAAATTATAAATAGAAGTGCCATTTTGTCAAATTTATGATAAATTATATGATTACTCTTCTCCTTTATATTATCATGATAATTTTATACGGAACCAATGATACAAAAAAAAATTTATTTTTTTTCGGGGAGTTCAATTAAATTCTTAAAACTATGGCACGAAGATAATATGGTCATCTCCAGTATAAATCCTAAAATTTGCATCTGAAACGGTGAACTAGTCTCTTTTTTTTATGGACCACCAAATTTTTATACTAATTATTTTTTATATGAAAATATAATATATTAAATTTATTAAAATATTATTATATATTTAAATTACATTAAAATAATTATGATATTTATTATATTATTTTATTATTTTATTTTATTTCTTTAAGATTAATAACTTATGTGATTTTTAAAATCCTATAAATTTTTTTTTTATACCGCGCAAGTCAATTTCCTTTTTATTGTTTTATTTTTTTTTCTTTTAAATTTATTTCTATTTTGATTTGAAATAAAATATATTTAAAAATGTTATTTATTTTTAAAAAATTCTCAAAATATCTAAATATTATTTTGAATCTTTTTAAAAATAATATGATTAGATATTAAAAATAAAAAAATTAAAAAAAATATTCAAAGTAAATAAATTTTTAAAAATAACATAAAACATGTTTAATCCCAAACAGGATCGTAATCTAAAAGGCCATAATATGCTAACCGGACGGAGAAAAATCCCTCACATAAGAAAAAAAAAAGTAAGAACACGAAAAAAGAGAGGCATTTACATACACAGCACACCAGTCTTATCTATTTAGATTTCCAATATTTATATTTACATAAATAAAGCTTAAATTTATAATATTATATTAAAAATTATATTATTCTCATTTTTAAAGTACCATGCACCATTTTATATTTAAGAAAATTGTTATATTTGTAACCGTTAATATATAAATGTATAAAAATTATGTTATGTATATAGATTTCTCAAAAAAAAAATTCAATTATTTTGAGCTATTTTTATTTATAAAGAAAAATATGTCAAAGATTACAAGGAATTTTTTTTTATTACTTTTTTGCTGATGACTGATGCATATTTTCTATCACTTTTCAAAAAAAAAAAAATTGTGTCACTGTATTATTTATTATTTATTTTTTAGATTATTTGAATTGAAGAATTTTGAATATAAAATAAAATAAATATAACAGATTTTAACTTTTTTTTACATATTTTATATAGTATAAAATAAAATTTCAAAGTAATATAATATATTTAAAATATATTAAAATAATTAATTTTAGTGTATTTAAAATTCATTCGATTTGAATAAATTTTAAATATACTGATTAATATAAAATATTATCATCATTGTTGCTCACCATCGATTCGTTAATCGTAATTATTTATCTAATTAATTAGCTTATATTATATTTATTCTATCAAATAAATTGATATATTTATAAAATTTTTAATTAAATAATTTAAATTAATTCAAATATATTACATCCATTTTATAGTGTATATTTTTTTTTACATCCAAATAGTCATTTAATAAAAAAATATGATAATTTTCACCTACAAAGTTTTAGTACAACCAGAAGCGTGACAACTCAGTATGTCTATCTATCACATCAAGAATAATGCATATGGTTAAAAGTATCAGTCAACTGTGCAAGACAACTTAGCCTAGTGGTTGATAGCTTTGGCTTTCAACCAAGAGGTCTTGGGTTCAAGTCTTTACACATGCGTTATATGTGTGAATTTGTGATTAAATTCACTCAAATATCCCCAAAAAAGTATCAGTCAACTATGTGTCAACTATCGAGGAAAACATAGAATTCTCTATGAGCTCCTATTAAAATTAATTACTAATTACTGTATCTAATTAACCAAATATTCCGGTATAATTTATCATAATTAAGTTATTATGTAAATTTAATATTTGTAATTATAATTTAATTTATTTAAATTTGTCAATAAATCTCTAATTAAGTTAACCTTTCTTCTCGATATTCTAATTAATATAAAATTTTGTTATATACTTATTTTAAATAAAGTGCATGAATATTTAGTTTTTTGATATATTTGACATGAAAAAATAAAGATAAAATATACTTTAAAAAAATGACATGACGAAAATGAAATTCCAATCGCGGCGGCTACAATTGATGTATGTGTATATATATAAAAGGATATGCTCTCTGTATCCTATAATATTATTTTACTTAATCAAATAAAAAAAATGAATTCTTACAGTTATAAAATTTTTAACTAAATAATTACAAATATTTTAAATATATTAATTTCACTTTATATTACATTTACTTATATTACATGTCAAATTAAGTTGGCCAAATAACCTCTAATAGTGATTAGTTGTTCCGATTATCTAGTTCAATTCAATTTTTATAATCATTGCGAGAAAGTTACTGACCATCCTCATAAGACAAAAAAGATGTGCATAATATGATGCATTATATGACTTTCCAAAAAAAAAGTATTAGATAACACAGCCGCAATATATATATATATATATATATATATATATATATATATATTCAAACTATATTGTATATAGAAATTTTATTCTAACTATGATCTGGGTTAGCATAGGGAGGAAGGAGGAGTTCGTAGGAACTTCCATTCATCAAAGCAGAAGGATCATGAGAGATCACAAAATCTCTCATGAAGGTCGGTCACCAAGCTCCAACCACGAGTTCTTCATTTAAGATTTTAACATAAAAATACAACCTTTTCTTATAATTCAAAAATATTTATATAAGTTAAAACACTTCAAAGAGTGTGTCTCTTTGAAATAAGCACTGAAAATTATCATTAGAATTGAACTCGCCATCACACAGCACCATAAACCGATGTCAAGACCCTGTCTTTTCTATGATGAGATATTAAAAACAATAACAATGACACCATAGAGCCAGATGGCTAGCACCATGATGACTTTTGCAAATGAATGCAACATCTCGATCACAATGCGCATACAACACTTAAACATAATAAATCACATCATCTGGCATCTAATACAATTATAAAATACCACAACACATATAATACAACATAAACTCTCATAAGCTTTGACTTTTTGATTGAGTCCATATAATGAGTCTTTTTTTCTTTTCTTCCTTGTGCTACATCAATTCCTTCGGACCCTAAAGAACTATTTATGAAGAGTTAGAATTCTATAGGTCTTCAAGAAGCTCTAGGTTTAGGCTTTACAGTTCTTCTAAAGTCATCCAAATATCCTCACTTTAGGGGTCTATCCTTCTATCTGATTAGGAACGTCTGAACAATGCTACTATCTAATGGTGTTTCAGCTATGATGACACCCTCCGCTTTAAAGAATTTTAGCATGATAGGTTCCTGCAAATGATTTATATTTTCTCATATAAATTTGGAGGTTAGATAACTCCTTTAAATAATATTAGATGAATCACATGAAGAACATTGAAAATATGGCTAATAAATATGTGAGGGACAATTGAAGAACTTAAGCATTAGTAGCTCCTAATAATTTTAAATGGCTCACATGTCATCACTTGTAACTTCTTATATTTTGTGGAAGGAAATTGTTGGGAATTTTAAATGTGAGCTCACATATAAATTTAATTATATATTAGGTGCTATCGTATTTTTAAACCTATTAATTTTGTGATCAAATAAAGATTAATAATTTTTAGGCTTTTGAGGTATCTTATTAATTTTATATATAATTATCATTAGTAGAGACCGGACATTTTATTTTATTTTTATGATGTACTGAAATAATATAAAATATACTCAAGTATAAATAGGGTCATGGTCCTCATTCTAAAGAGTGGGTTTTATTTTCCTCAGATCTCATCTTGAGTGAAAAGATGGCTCTCTCTCTCTCTCTCTCTCTCTCTCTCTCTCTCTCTCTCTCTCTCAAAAACACCATTTAGAAGTGGAAGGACAAAATTCAATCAATAACTCTTCAATAGATTCAAGCCAAAATTCCAGCAATAGCTATTCAATAGATTCATTACGATTAAATCTTCATGATTTGACGAGATCGAGATAGATAAATTTATTTTTATCTTCATATGTTTCCAACAAGTGGTATCCGAGCAGTTATCATATTGAATCGTTGAGAAATGACGTTTCCTCATAATCTTTTGTATTGATTAGTTGAAAATTTTAGATTAAAGTATAAGATTTAAATTTTTTTGAGCAAATAATTTGGCCATATGCATGAAATATCAATATCCTTTAAAAGGCTTTTCTATTATTGATTTTGAGTAAAACAATATAGCTAAAATTTACTTTAAACCTTGATCACAATTTCAATTTTTATTTATGTGAACAATATGTTTATTCTCGTCTTTATGATTTCAATTTGAGAAATAAAATTCACATTCGATCATATGAATTTGATTCAAACATGCTTCATCTTTCATTTTTTAAATTTTGAGAATTTTGTAAGATTATGGTTAATGTTTATAATTATTTTTCTTATTACTATATATTAAAAAAAATGAAAGAGAAGAACCATTTTTTCAAAATTGATGCATTAAATCCTGTAAAGATGAATGTTGTATTTGCATCATTTCATGAGTAATTAATTTCCATAGTCTGGTAAGTTTCTTAAACATTTCTTTAGAAACAATATTATATCAATTATAATAAATGTTTTAGTTTACACCATTTATTGCATTTATAATATAAAATATTTCGTATAAAGATATAAATATATATATATATATATATAACAATATTGTTAATTATGAGTATTATTTTGTTCTTCGCTTAATGTTTTATCTATATCTATCAATTTGAATATATTACAATGCTCAACGGCACTAAATTTAAGAAATGTAAAGAGCATATCACCATAATTTTTGGGTGTATGGATCTTGATTATGCGATTCGGACTAAACGTCCTCCCACTCTTATTGCAAAAAGCAATATTGAACAAATGGCTAACTTTGAAAAGCAATATTAAACTTAAAAAAAATTTACAAAATTAATAAGTCACTTATTTGATAATAACATGCAATAAAAAGGTGATAAATTAAATAAAACTTTCAAATTCGATTTTAGCCTCTCCGAGTCACCAACACAATGATTTTCTTCACCATCCTAAGACCACAACAATAAATATCTAACTGAATTGTTGGCTAAAAGGACAATCCACATGATTAATTTTAAGATGAAATAAATTTAATCTTTCTTTCACAAGATGTACATGAGAAATGGTACCACAAAGAGACAAGCAAGTATTTGTCCAATATAGCAGGATGCATGAACCACATATATTCCTATAGAAGCCAAAATGCATATAATTTGTCAAGAAAAAAATCTTGATTTTGGAGAAAAAGAAAAAAAAGTTCATGCAGCATCTTATATTCCAGAACCACTCCAGATACAGAAGGATTCATAACCTAGAACATTCAACTATTCAAGCCTAAATCAACCAATGAAAAATATTTAGGCATTAAAATTTATCCACATATTTATGCATGGACCACACCAACTACGCCCATGTTTCAAGCAAACTTTTAACTTCTTGAAGAGCACTTGCATTGTAAAAACCCACAATAATCCCATTTTTTTAAGTAAAAAAATAAAAAAGCTCTTCATTAACACCATTTCAAGTCTCAGACTCTCATACAGACAGCCATAAAAGTTTATGCTAGAAAATAAGCCATTCTTCTTTACAAAAACAAAAGGCCATCAACATCATTTACAAGTTATACAAATCAATAGGATTGAAATTTTTATGAAGGCAATAAAGTTTTCTTTGAAGAAATGAGAAAGAAATAAATGTTGAGGGATAAATTCTACAAAGTTTTAAACCTGAATTGTAGCTTAAGTATATCAACCGAAAGCCATATACAACATACAAGTGCAAAAAATTTGCAACTTCAATACTTTATATTATACAAATTTTTCAGCATACCATATTGAATAACATGTCAAGACTCAAGAGGTGTATTTATCACTTATCAGTGGAGCGGTGAATCGGTGATATACAAGAAATCAAGAATCATCTCTTCATAACAGTTTTTTGTCTTATTATTGATGTTCATCCATAAATGTGAGAATGGACATGAATTATGATATTGTTCTTTTTCCAAAAAGTTGAGTCAAAGAATAAACATACTTCACTTACAATAGAGGATAATACATTGATTGTGTAGATCGGCATTGAGCCTTTGAGATTGTCACAAGACTCAAGAGTAATTAAGAAATGATCAAATGAATTATGAAACTATAATATATAAAAAAAATAACTAACAAACATCTATGCCATAAACTAAGCAAGAAAATTAACCAAGATATACTCATGCTGTAGAAATGAGACTTAAAAAAAAATAAACCTGATTGGGCCAAGTAACCCAAGTTACAAAGTTAAGAAATAATAATGACTCTATCAGAGAAAAATGGAGACACTAACAGAGTGTAGACTGCATTCGCTACCGTGAGAGGACCAAGAAATAAAGCACGATTCACGGAATCACGAAGTGAGATTGCGAGAAAACCTGAGGAGATCAGTGAGGACCGAAGAGGCAAAGAATAGAGAATCGTTCTCAGCCCTTTCTCAAGCCTTAGCCGCAACCACAAAGATAAGAAACCGAGAATAAGAGAAAGAACTCAAAGAAGTCCGCCCTCACACCTGAGCGAAGCGTCAAGGTCGGAATTTGAAAGGGTAAAACTGAAACCGTATATCAAGCGTTCACCTTTGATCTCACGGTGGACTCGGAGAGGCAGAGAAGGAGAATCTCCATTCACTCTTGATTATGATTTCTGCAGGCCGCAACGCACTGTATTCGAGCCATTCAAAAAATCGAACGAGCCGAATTAACTACGGATCGAAATCAGCTCAAATTTAAAATCGAGCCAACAATTCAGCTCGTGGCTCAGCTCGTTTAGCTCAATTCAAACTCGATTCAAGCTAAAATACGAGCCGACTTTTGAGCGATTAACGACCTTCGAGCAAATTTCTCAGCCCTAAATGTTTTTACTTGATTATTTTGCAAGAAGGCTGGTCATGTGAAGAAAGATTGTCCCAAGTATCAAATTGGTTTGTGAAAAAAGGTAAATTTCTTAACTTTGTTTATTCTGAAGTTAATTTATCTTTAGTATCAAATCACACTTGGTGGATAAATACAAGTGCAACTACTCACATAAGTGTGACTATGTAAGATTGTCTAAGAAGACGAATATCAACTGATGCTAAAAGATTCATCTATATGAGAAATAACAATAAATCTCCTATTTAAGCAATATGCTTATATATATTACATCTAGAATCTGGTTGTATTTTGAATTTACATGAGACTTTTTATAAACCATCGTTTAGACAAAATTAAATTTATATTTCTTTTGGACAAATATGATTCTTCTTGTTCATTTGGAAATGAAAAATTTAGTCTCTTTCATTCAAATATTATTGGTACTAGTTCTTTAGTTGATAATCTATATGAATTAAATATTTTTGTTTCATAAATTAATGAAACCTTGCATGCGAGTAATTTTAGTACAAAGCAAAAATTAATGAATGAGAATTCATATATGTTAAGACGCAAGCATTTAGGACATATTTCTAAACATAGAATTGAAAGACTTGTGTTAGAAGAAATACTTGATTCTCTTAGATGATAAACTTTGTATAAAATGTATCAAAGAAAAATAAACAAATATCAAGAAAGTTGGTATTAATAAGAGTTTAAGCCTTGGAATTAATTCATATTGATATTTGTAATCCATTCTTCTACTTGTAATGGCCAACAATATTTCATTATTTTCATAGACGATTATTCTCAAGTATGGGTACTTATACTTGATTGAGAAGCATACTACGTATTCAAAAATTTTAAGACCTAAGTTGAAAATCAACTTTGAAAGAAAATAAAATCTAAATCTAGAGTGGTGAATACTATGAAAGATATGATGAATCATATGAACAACGCCCGTGCCCTTTTTCCAAATATTTAGTAGAATGTGGCATCGCTTTCTCAATCATTCTAGGACTCCAAGTCAAAATGGCATAGTTGAAAGATGAAATCTAACCTTATGGATATAGTTAAGTATGATAAATCATTATTCCTTATCAAAATCACTTTGGGGAGAAGCTTTAAAGACTATAGTTTACATACTTAATAGAGTTCCAAGTAAAGCCTAAAACCCCATATGAATTATGGATTGGGAAGAAGCCTAGTATAGCATCTTCATCTGGGGATGTCCAAATGAAGCTATATAAGTCTAATGAAAGAAAGTTGGACTCAAGAATTATTAGTTGTTATTTTGTGGGATATTCAGAAAGGTCAAAAGATTTTAAGTTTTATGACTCTTCAAATAAATCCTTTTTCAAGAAAGGCAATGCTAAATTTTTTGAGCAAGTTAAATATGATAGGAGTAATAAACCTAAGAATTTTATATTTGAAGAGCAATTTATTGTTCTTCCTATAGTTACAACAAAAAATGATCAGATAATTTTATCTGATATTATTCAAGTTGTAAATACAGATAATCAAAATATTTTTGAATTAACTCCCACTCATACTGAGGAATAACAACAACCTCAAATTGAAGTGTCATTAAGAAAATCTACTAGGGAGAGGAGATCATAATTTCAGATGATTATGTTGTGTATCTCCAAGAATATAAGTTTGACATTGGATTGGAAAGTGATTCAATCTCTATTAGTCAAGTCAAACAAAGTGTCAACTCACACAAATGGATAGAAGCCATTGAGGATGAGATGAAATCAATGAAAGACAATAATCTTTGAGATTTTATCGAATTACCTAAATTAGTAAAATCCATTGGTTGTAAATGAGTTTTAAAATCAAACGAGATTCAAAAGGCAATGTCAAAAGATATAAAGCACGTCTAGTCACTAAAGATTTCACTCAAAAGGAAGGCATTGATTATAAAGAGATTTTCTCCGCTTTGAAAGACCCTTTAGAATCATTATGTAACTAGTAGCTCATTATAATTTAGAGTTACGATGGAAAGATGACATTTCCCAAAGGTGACATTGAAGAAATTATATATATGGTGCAACTAGAAAATTCTCAATCTTCTGATTCAAAACAGATGATATTCATATTAAAGAAATTCATTTATGGTTTAAAGCAAGCTTCTCATCAATGGTATAAGAAATTTGATCAAGTGATTACTTTTTTAGTTTTAAAGAAAATATTGTTGATCAATGTATTTATAAAAATCGATGAGTAAATTCATAGTCTTAGTGTTATATGTTGTTGATATTCTACTAGCAAGCAGCGATATAAGCTTTTTGCATAAAATTAAGAAATTTTTTTCAAATAAATCTGAAATGAAAGATCTTGGGAATGATTCAATTGTGTTGGGTATATAAATTCATCGGGATCGTTCTCATGGTATATTTGATTTATCATAAAAGGCATATATTGATAAAGTGCTTAGTAGATTTGACACAAAATTATGTACAAGGAGATACACCCATTTCTAAAGGTGATAAAATCAATTTGCTTCAATGTCCAAGAAATGAACTTGAAAAGAAATAGATGAAAAGGATCCCTTATGTATCTACAATAGGGACTCTTATGGATGCTCAAGTTTGTACACATCCGGACATTGCATACATTAAATGATTGGCAGATATTTAAGTAACCCATGAATTGATCATTGGAAAGCAATGAAACGGGTTATGTGGTATGGGTTATTTGGTAGCTGAAGAGAACAAAAGACTTTATGCTCACATATCGGAGATCAGATCATTTGGAGATCACGGGGTACTCCGATTCTGATTTTGTTGGTTTTTCGATAGTAGAAGATTCACTTCATGTTATATTTTCTTATTAGTTGGATGAGTTATATCTTGAAAAAGTACAAAATAATCACTCATAGCTTCTTCTACTATAGAAGCAGAATTTATAGCTTATTATGAGGCATTAAATCAAGGAATATGACTGTGAAATTTTATCACTAAGCTAAATATTTTTGAGAGAACAGATCTTCATGGGAGCGCAAGATTATGATCACAAGCGGCCTGTGAGTCACATATCATGATGCGCTGGTAAGATTGAGTTATGGACCCATTCGGGCGGTTATGGGCTTTTGTGAGCAGGCGTCGCGGCCATGGCGGTCCATGCCCGCTCCCTGCGATCGCGGCCGGGGTTTGATTAGCAGGCGGTGGCTGAATGGGCGGAGGAGGTAACGGCCAGCGTGGGTGGTTCTTGTTCGGGCGGGAGTTGAATTGTGCGAACGGCAGGCGTCCGCATAAACGATGGACATCAGGCGTGAAGCGGCGTACAGCGGGCGCATGTGACGTCTTGCGCATAGTGAGCTCATGAGGGTTTTTTGTCCGTTTTTGCCTATTTTTGCCCATTTTGGGCGGTTTTGAGCAAGTTTTTGTGGTTTATAAAAATCCTCTAAGGCCAAGAGAGAAATCACACTCTTTATATGGTTGAGTATCCCTCTACTTCTTAAGAGGAGGTCGTTCGGAGGCGATCAAGGCCCGTAGTTCATACGGCAAGGCTCCAGCTTTCCCTCGAAAGAGGTGTCAACTGACCTCGTCAGGCCGAGTGGGTTCGGAGGCGATCACAACCTGTAGTTCA
This sequence comes from Cymbidium sinense, assembly GCA_021442155.1. Classification (NCBI taxonomy): domain Eukaryota; kingdom Viridiplantae; phylum Streptophyta; class Magnoliopsida; order Asparagales; family Orchidaceae; genus Cymbidium; species Cymbidium sinense. Next base: position 59,028,815 of record CM038224.1, on the reverse strand, counting down.
TACGGAAAGGCTCCAGTTTTCCCTAGAAAGAGGTGTCAAATGACCTCATCGGATCGACCAGGTTCGGAGGCGATCAAGACCCATAGTTCATACAGAGCTCGATTTTCTCGAAAGAGGTGTCAACCGACCTCGTCGGGTGGTTGGATCGATCAAGGCCCATAGTTTACTGGCAAGGCTCCAGTTTTCCTTGAAAGAGGTGTCAACCGACCTCGTTGGACCGACCTCGGAGGGATCAGGCACAGAGTTCATACTGATGAGCTCCATTTTCCCTCGAAGAGGCGTCAGCCATTCTCGGACCAGTTTGGAGGAGATCATCATCGGCGATAACCGGACAGTGGTTGATAATGCCCGGCGTGGCGGTGGCGTGGTGCGGAGATAGCGATAGTGGCGCGGTGGCCGGTCGAAATCGTTGGTAGTGGAGATGGTGATAGCCGGCGGTGGTGGAAGCGGTGATCAGCGGCGGATCTGATGATAGCCGGCGATAATGGGTGGCGGCCAGCGATGTGGACGGCCGCGGCCGCCAGTGGTTGGCGACGGTGGTGATTTTTGACCTATCCGAGGTTGTTTGTCATAGTGCGACTCAATGATGCTAACCTGTATCAAAAAGGTTGAATTGAATCCACTGAGGATTTTTTACTCATCTGAGGTTATTTGTCAGAGTGTTACCCAATGATGTTAACTTGTGTGAAAGAGGCCGTGGGAAGTCCACCAAGGACCTTTTTCCCTATCGTTTGTTGTTTGTCAAAGTGTTGACATTAACCTGTATGGAAGAGGTTGAATTGAATCCGCTGGGAATTTTTGACCCATCCGAGGTTGTTTGTCAGAGTATTACCCTATGACGTTAACCTGTATGGAAGAGGTCGAATTGAATCCGCTGAGAATTTTTGACCCATCCGAGGTTGTTTGTCAGAGTGTTGCCCACTTGTAATCGTTTCAATTTCTCCAACTATTTAGCATCTATTGTGTTATTTCTGTGATGATTCTCCCGGTTGCCCCCCAATTGGAGTTATGTTTGCTTGAGTTGGTTGGTTTTGCATAAATTGACGAAGATATCGCTGTTGAATGAGTCTCTCAATCTCTTCTTTAAGTTGTTTACCGCCTACGTATGTCCACGACTTGATGGAAGTGACAATATTGCTCGATTTCCTGATTTGTGGATGTGGTCACTTGATGGTCTCTTCATCTAGAATGGACAACAGGACGTTAACACGATATGTGTTCAGTGGCGTGTATTCCAGTCGTTGATGTGAGGGCCGTGGAGAGAGATCACGACTGTCCAGTTGCTTCTTATGATGAGATTGTTGATCTGTGTTTCCTAGAACACTCTTATGTTTTCCTATGTAGTGTTCAAATTATTTTCGATGGGCATTAATAGCCTCATCAGCAGAAATTTGCGCTTCCACACGGTGAACCAAGTCGGCATATGAGCGGACCGTATCTCGCATTAGTGACGAGTAGAAAGGCCCAGGACGGAGTCCTCCAAGAAAAACTCCTCTCAGTAATTCAGGGTCTACCCCAAGTATTTGGCAAGCTTCTAAGGAGAATCTCTAGAAGTATTCTTTAAGTGATTCACCCTCATTTTGACGAATGTAGGAGAGATGAAAGGAATCTTTAATGATTCTCCGATTTGCCATGAACTGTTCTACAAAAATCTTGGCGACTTCGTCAAAGGTATGGATGGATTCCCTTGGAAGGGAGTAGAACCAAGTGCAAGCTTGTTCCTTGAGGGTAATTGGAAAGACCTGGCAAAGCAGTGTGTCAGGAGCTCATTGGATATGCATGATGGTCCTGTAATGGTCGATATGTTCATATGGGTCAGTTGCACGTGATGGATGAGTAGAACTAGCAGTGTCAAGGAGATCAGCATCACGGTCTCTACGCGGAGGAACTTCAATGTCAAGGAGATTAACATTTTGACCTCCCACGACTAACGATCGATCTTGGGGGAGATGTGTTTGCCGTGATAGAGGCTGTTGTGTTCCTCGTAAAAGTCGGCTCATCTCATTTTAAGACTCTTCCATTGGACGGACATGATCTTCTAAAGAGATTCCTGTCACGCCTTCATCGACAGGGTCACGCCTATCAGGGGGGAGTGAGGCAGAAGCTTGCTGTCCTTGGTTCAAAGATTGGTTTGGAGTGATAGTTAGGCGAGAGAGGTTGTTACAAGTATTGCGCTATTGGCCATAACGAGTGTTCTGAGTGATCGAAGGGTTATCTTCCTGACGCCAAAGTTTATAGAAACCGTTGTGGTAGAGTGAAAGTTTACGTCTTAGCCTTGTTATGAAATTCAGCACACACACACGTATTTAAAGAGTGAACAAGAAAATTACAGAAATTTTTATGTGGAAAAATCTTGAAAAGAGGGAAATACCATGGAGCCTAGCCGAGTAAGAATCTTCCACTATGTATTTGTTTCAAAGTACAAAATTTCCCGATAACCTGTGTGGAGTAGGTTTGAAGTTTTGACATATCCAAGGTTGTTTGTCAGAGTCTTCACTCGATGACGTTAACCTGTGTGGAAGGGGTCAAATCAAAATATTTGTTTGAGCTTGTAGCCAAAGTTCCTCCTTGACCTTTGCCTTTTTCATGAGTATTACTAACTTGCTTCTCGAACTGATAATCAATTAGATAGTCAGAATATTGATTTGGATAATCTTTTGAGATTAAGAGTTGTCCCTCAGTCTCCAGCAAAAGCTGAAGGATCGAAGTTTGATGGATCTTTATTCTTCTTATGTGTTCTTCGAGTGTAAGAATTTCTTCACCATATAGGTAGTGTTATTCTGAACATATAGTCAGATTGTCAACCATTATGGAGATGTAAAAGAGAATATTTCTCATAGACGGTGTCAAACTGTTACGTGATAGAAAATCAGTTACGGTAGAATAAAAGTTTACGCTTTAGCTTTGTTGTGGAATCTGGAACACACACAGATGTTTGAAGAATGAACAAGAAAACTCCAGGATTTTTACATTGAAAAACCCCTGAATAGGGGGAAAAACCACGGGGCCTAGCCCATTAAAAGTCTTTCACTATGTATCTGTTTCAGAGTATAAAATTTTCCGTCTGGGATTATGAATATATATGAGAAATCGATAATGGGAATCTCATAATCGAGTAATAACAATGGCGGTGGTTAGGTTATAAATTGTTGGTAGATTGGTGATGGTGAACAACGAGCGATTAGCGGTGATAGTGATGGCGAGATGGCCAATGATATTAGTGAGTGGTGGCCAGCGGCGAGATCGATACGATGATGTCGATGGTGGTTGATGGCGGCATGGTTGCAGCGGCGGCAGTATGACCGGCGATGGTGGTCGGTATCGAGCAGCGATGGTTATGATGATGATGTGATGTGGTGGTAATGGCGCAGCGGCAAGTAGATGCGATGAACCAGCGCGATGGTCGGCGGTGGGCGGCATTTTGTTTGGCCAGCGACCGGCGGTGGTGGTCGATGGAGCAGCAATGGTTGAGCCGGCAGCGGTAGTTAGCGTCAGTGGTTTACGATCATGCTTGGAGAATCTTCAAAGAGCTCTCTCTTCTCTTGAGCCTCATGTGAAGAAAAGAGAAGTTATTTATAGATTAGAGGAGCGTTTATGTAAATACATTCCAACTACTCCATCGGACGGCTCGAAATGATTCATTCGATCATCTCATGTATTTTAAGTATTTGAATGCTCAAATGAAGTCAGAATTATGAGATCTTAGGCTTGTTAGATCCGGCTCGTCAATATGCTCAATTTGACTATAAACACTCCATATTTTGGAGCTGACTGATATCGTAAAATTTTCAATTATATTTTAAGCGCTTGATGTGGGTTAGTTTGACTCGAATCGATTGCTTTCGACATCAAAATTCGTGTTTCGATTAGTGAAATTTTTAATGTCATATCAAGAATTATTTTTAATTTTCTGGGATTTATATAATCTAGTTTATATCTACTTTATGCTTCAATATTCAATATTTTCAAATATATATATATATATTAAGTTAATTATTGAAAAATTATAGTTTAATAACAAAAAAAAAGTTTTAATTATTCAAATATTTTTAGTTAAATTTGTCACAACGGGTGATCAAGTTGAAATCAACAACTTATTTTTACGCTTTATATCATCCGTGCATGAGATTCCTAGAAAGAAGAGTCATATATTGGGTAATTTAAGTATTAAGAGTAATTACTCTGTTAGGAATTATTTTTTTTTTGAGATATTTGAGCGAATTTAATCATAAATTCACACACATAATATAAGTGACCCAAAACCTCTTAGTTGAAAGTCAAAACTACCAATCACTAAGCTAAAGGAACTGTTAGGAATTGTTGATTATGTCTCAACTCGACGATCGTTTGAATTAATGACTCGATACACAGTAGGGTTTTTTTTTTATTTGGGACAAGAGAAGTTAGTTATTCACACCTCAATTGTACATGATTTTTTTCGTTCTCTAATTATTATTTTAAAAAAATAGAAATGATTAATATATAATTAAAAATATAAAAAATGAACTAAATTTAGAATTTTTTAAAATAAACATAATTATAAAATAGAAAATGATTAATAGATAATTAAAAATAAAAAAATCAAATAAATTTACAATTTTTTAAAATAAACATAATTATAAAATAAAAAGGAAACTGCAATATAGATGTGATCATCTTCAATAATCTTTGAAAATCATTAAGTAAATTTACATATATATCATATAATTTTTTATATATTTATATCTATAATATCTAACTTTAAATATTCATTTAAATAATAACTTTTTATCATAGTATTAAAAATATCAATAATATTATCATTTTTATTAAAGTAAAAAAAAAACTGTTTACATACATTTTATTGTGAATATAATACTTGAATATTATATAAATAAATATTAAAATTTAATTTTAATGATTTACATATGAATTCCCCATATTAGCCATGAACATGTGGCTTATTGCTAAAAAATATATTTTTCTTACAATATAAAAATTCCAACCGCATATTTAATAAAATATTTCTCATCATTTTATCAAAATTTAAACAGAAGTTTCCGAAAAAAAAAACAACGATTTGAGATTGAGGCAGCTAAGCACCCTTTGACGCATCGCTTGTAAAGCCAACAAGGTTTCTATTATCGGTGACTGTGAGCTGGAGCGATGGCTCCTCTGTCCTTCCATGAATTAATGCAGTGGCAAATGGAGGTTTGTGTGATTTAGATATTTCTTATGGGAAGGGAAGGCTTAGCTATGATAGTGAAAGAGTTTACTATTTCATCAAAGTTATCTCTTACCAAATTTGTTTTTTTTTTTAATTTAAATAAGTTGGCAACTCGAAATGAAAAGTATAGACAAACAGTAACCAAATTAAAGCCTTTAGCTTTAAAGAAAGCATCTAATTTATAAAGTTTTGTACTTATATGACTGAAGTTTGAAAAAAAAAAGGTTGATCAAAATACTATTGAAAATATAAAGACTCATCAAAGATATCAAGGCAATTTTTCATAATTTAAGCGATTAAAATTGTATTTTCGTTCAAAAATCTTTTAAAAATATTAAGAGAAGAAATTTAGCAAAGAAATTTTTTTAAAGATCAACAGTAAATCGAAAAATATATAGCTCGAATATTTAATAATAGAAAATTATTATTTTTCTAATCAATGCATCCCTTGGAAAAGATTCTATCCAAAGAAAAAAAATATATGGACACAATATTTTTATTTATATTTACTTAAAATATTAAAATAGATGAAAACTGTTCGTGATAAATTAATAAATTTTATATTATATTCATTTGAAAGCAAATTTAAATTTAGGCAGGAACATAATGTGAATATATTTGTATATGTATTAAATTACATATAAAAAGATATATTTTATTTTAAATTAGCTAACGTTCTTAGTTCTTTTAATAAAATTTAAAATTTAAGATGTTATAAAAACAAATGTAAAGAATTATTAATATATAAACAAAATTCAATAATATATATATATATATAGATATATATATATATATATATATATATATATATATATATATATATATATATATATATATATATATATATATATATATATATATATATATATATATATATCTCTATGTAGTAATACCCTTTCAAATATTAGTATTAAAGAATGATTCTGATGATAAAATCTTAATCATGATCAGCGGATGATAAATATCGCATATCAAGTGGAAATTTTTTAAAATGATATTTTTAATATAATTAGCAATTTTTAGGAAAATAGAATCAGTACTGACATAGACATACGTTGGTGCCAGTAGATTTTTTTTTTTGTTTTCTATTTTTGGTAGCATGTTGAGAGAGAGAGAGAGTTTTATTTTTTTTATTTGTGTGTTGCAGGGAGAGAAGAGAGAGACTAAAGATATATATATAAATAATTAAATAAATAAATAAGTATATATGCATTAATAATTATTTAATTAAATAAATAAATTTTTAATAAATATATATCTATATATATAAAAATAAATAAATAAGTATATATATATATACATATATATTAATAATATATATATATAAATAAATAATAATTTTTAATATATATATATATATATAATAATTTTTTATGCATATATATTTCACGTGATTAAAGATAGATCATTATTTATTTTTTTATATATTTATTTTTTTTATATTTTTTTGTTATTATTATTATTTTAGACTTTTTTCTTTTTTTCATTCTTTTTAAATTTATAAATCTTCATAATTTTTAATAACTTTTATATATTATTTTCTTAATTTATAATATCAAAGTTATTAAAAATTATGAAAATTTATAAATTAAAAAAAAAAAAAAATAATAATAATAATAAGAACAAAATATAAAAAAATATAAAAAATAAATAATAATTCATCTTTAGTCACATGAAATATATATGCATTAAAAATTATTATATATATATACACATATACTTATTTATTTTTTTATTAAAAATTATTTATTTATTTATTTATTTAATTATTAATGCATATAAAAAACACACAAATAAAAAATTTATTTTATATATATATATATATATATATATATATATATATATATATATATATTTATTAAAATTTATTTATTTATTTATTTATTATTAATATATATATATACTTAAATATTTATATATATATATATATATATATATATGTATATATATATCTTTAGTCTCTCTCTTCTCTCCGTGCAACACGTAAATAAAAATAAATAAAACTCTCTCTCTCAATCAGCTACTAAAAAAAAAAGCGCCAGTCGTCCGTGTGGCGCCAATCGTCCATCCGTTGTATGGACGTCCTTACGACGGACGATTAGATTTATTTTCTCAAAAAAAAATTTTGATGCCTAAATTGCTAATTTACCCTGCAATCGTCCCGTACGTGAGGCTTCCACTATAAGTAGAGACCCAACCCTCCTTCACCATTCACTCAACCAAGTAAATCAATACCCAAACTCCCAACTAATCAACACAGCCATGGCCTCGTCCACCAGCTCACCAGCAGCCCTCCTCCTCCTCTCCGCGGCAGCTTTGTTGAGCCTCCTAACCACTCCCGTCTCCGCCATCGACCGCCTGTACCTACACTAGTTCCTTGCGGGGGGTGATTCCCTCCAACAAGGCACCTACTTATTGACCATGCAGAAGGATTGCAACCTCGTCCTCTATGACAACAACATGGCCGTCTGGTCGACGGGGACCCAAGGAAAAGGTTTTAAATGCTTAGTCATCTTGCAGAACCACGACAACCTCGTCATTTACGATGGCGACAGTGCTATCTGGGCGAGCAACACCCTGGGCCAGAACAGGTATTACTATCTCCTCCTCCAGAAAGATCGTAACGTCGTCATCTACGACGACTTCAACAACAATATTTGGATGACTGGCACCAACGGCGGCAATGCTGCTGTTGTTGACATCCCTCACAGCAACGGCACGGCGGCTGCGTCGGGCGCTGCGCAGAACAAGGTCAAGGAACTGTATCCATGAAAGCTGATATCACAGGGAAGAAGTATTCTTAATAAACTTTGAATAAATTGGCGATGACAACTGTGGTGCTAATTTTCCTTTTTATAACTGTGTTGTCGTAGTATGAATGATCGTATGAAATAAAGTTGCTTTTTTTTTTCTTTTTTTTTTTAGGAAACCCCATGATACCGTGGTATTTTATTGCCACAAAAAAAGATTACAAGATAAAAAATACGGGAAACATCTTAATCTTTAATATCACATCAAAAATATTATCATTACTCACTTTTTAAAAATAAAATATACATTTTTAAGTATAAAAAATATTAGATAAATAAGTATCTAACTTTAGATGTTAAATATATAAATTCAAAAGAATTGGGTGATATGCATTCAATTCTTCCTTTAAATTTTTATTTTTTTTAATTTTTATTTATATTTTAATTTAAAATAAAATGTAATTGATAGTTATGATTAAAAATACTTAAAATATCTATAAAAATATTTTAATTTTTTTAAAGAAATGTGATTTATTTTTAAAATTTTAAAATAAAAATATTTAAAAATATATTAAATAAATATATTTGTGAAAATAACATAGAAATAAAAAAAACGAACTAAATTGATCACAAGTATGCCCTAAGAATAAAAAAAAGTTAAAATATTATGAATAAAATTTTGATTAAAATGAATCTGATAATTTTTTATATATTTTAAATGTGTGTAGTACATAAATAATTAAAAATTATATTTATCAAAACAAACTTCAGTAATTAGAGGTCTATCAGGATTATTTTTTTTTTATATATATATATATATATATATATATATATATATATATATATATATATATATATATATATATATATATATATAAAATTATTCATTCACTATTATAAAATTTTAGTTGTATAAATCATGGATGTGTCCTAACTCTTTTGATATCTTTTCTTGTACAGGTTTAAATACAAATGGTTAGAGGATGAGGTTTAGGATAATACCAAGTGGTGGTTATTCTAGTTAGGATAATACCAAGTCCTCTAATAGATCTAAAGAGAGTGAGGCTCAATATCATCTATATGTGAAACAGATTATTCATTAAAGGGTATTAATTTTTTTTTTAATTTATAATTATAATTTATCTACAAAAAAGTGTAATTACAAATGCTTATTAATTTTAATATATATTATGATAAAGGTGAAGGTAGTTCTTCCATCTTCTAAATATTTTGATTATAAATGTTTTGAATTTTATTCTCTATTATAGCCTCAATGACCATAAAGTGATTAGAGCTCTAGCATGGTTGCGTGAAAACAAAATACAATATAAAATAAATACAACATAAAAATAATATAATATATTTGATTACATTAACTTGTTTGGTTAAAAATTCTACAAATACATGAATTTTTTTTATATAAAATAAATATAATGTAAAATATTTTGAGATTATGACGACCATAGGTTGCCATCTATGATCACGATTATAGGCGATTAGAAAGGTGTCAATTCGGCATGAAGATGTATATGATCGATTACAGATAATCAAACACTTTTGAGTGTATATATATATATATATATATATATATATATATTTTTATTTTTTTAATTTTTTTAGTGAGTATATATATATATATATATATAATATACGTTTTTTTTAATCTAAAAAAATTAAATTGAGCTTCAACTCATTTACAAGATAATTGAACTTTATGAATATCAAATTTGTTATAGAAGAATGTCATACCACTTTTAATTATGATAGTTAAAAAGTGATAAAATACCTTAGAAACTATATTGAAGGCAATAAGATTGGCACTCATTACACTGCAACTAATATTGAAATAATAACTACCATTATTACTATTGAGATAAATTCAAAATTATGATATTGGAGGTTCAGCCCAACCATATGGGTGAGAAAGGCCTAAAGATTCACTACTTGAGAGTGAAATTGTAAATTTAAAATATATTGAATGTACTTTTATGAATATTACATTCCGAAAAAATAGAGAAGGATTAGTTATGAGATAGTTTAAATCCAAAAGGCTCGAGCCAATACACATAAATTTCTGAGATCCATCCTCAATCCATAGCTTTATTATTGCATCTAAAAATAACACAATTACTCAATGTAGGTGATTTATCTGCAGTAGCGATGTGCTCCGAAAGAAATTGCTATAGTTTGCATAACCCTGTCAAGAACCCTGCTAGCGGTTACAAAAATATAAGGTGCATTGGCATCACAATTTGCAAAGAAAGGATAAGGTTGGTTGCCGTTGTCGGTGAATTGAATTAGAAGTCCAAAGCGCTGAAAACTATCCAAAGATAAAAAAACTTGCTGAGCATAACAGGAGTAAGAAACACAAACAATATGCCATATTTGGTCCACCAACGGCGGTAGTAAGCTATGAAGGAAAAAAATGGAGATATAGAAACTGGAAGATGACAAAAAAAAGGAATTACAAGATGATGAAAATAAGTTACATTCACATCAATAAGAAATCATGTACACCTCCCTTTCAAAGGACGAAAGACCAAATCGACATCTTGCACCCAGACAGTCCTGTAGTGCGGAAATTACAGATCTTTGGGGACCTAAAGAACTAAAGCTCTTATAGGACAAGTCCAAGACGCAAATAACCCTAATGGAAGATGGAAAAGGAGTGTTTGTGAGGAGATTGTTACACTGCTGGTAAAATATACAGGGAGCCAATAGTGACTGTTACTAAGAAAATATCCAAGGTACATAATGACTGATATAGATCCACTCAAGCTCCTTATGTCAAATATCAAGTAATTAGTGGAGTAAAGGAAGACATATATGGCCACTAAATTAAAAAAAAAAGGAAAGCATTGCCTGATTCAGTATCCGTCTCTTTCAATAGCTGAGATGGATCACAGGCATTGGATAGTGGCCAGAAAGACTGTCCTACCTCTTCAACCATCACTTTCACAACCGCGCAGGGGTTGGCCGTAACCCGTTCAAAACAATGGAGAAGTGAGATCTTTCATCCTCGTGCGGCTTGTAGTGGAGAGGTCGTTTGTTCCCGCGTGACTTGTAGATGGAAAGGTCAAAGTTCACAACAGATGATGGAGTGCTGGTTTTGAATAACTACATAAATTTAGGGTGCTATAATAGTAAATATAATGGATCATAAAGCAAATTTAAACATATAAGCATATAATAAAACAAACATCCATTGATTCGGATGATCGTATATAAGTTCAAAAAATATTTTAAAAAATTCAAAGAAATATTACAACTAAAAAAGGTGTCAAATGCTCTTTGAAGCTCTACAAATTATGCACTTAACTTATTTTTTCGAAGGGTTTTTTAAATCAATTTATTGGCCAAATACAAATCCAGATTTCTGTTTGAATATCTCCCTCATGATCTCACTAAAATGCTTTTAATAATCCATAGGAGGATCGCAAGTGACGGAAAATATTGTTTGGGGATTATAAACAAAATCATGAAATCGAGGGAGCGATAAAACCACCAGAATCAATATATTGCTATTGTATTATGTGGCATGCTGTTAATTGAGGTATGTAAAAATCAATGTATTGCTCATTCTAATAGCAAATAACAATTTAGAGCAAACTTTTGACAACCATCAATAGGAGAAACATATGAAAAGAAAAATTTGGTGATCGTTGAGATGAACTATGAAGAAAATAACACAATATGATGCAAAGATGAAGATATGCTCATACAAAACCCGAAGTTAATTTAGAATCACGGTATGATTAAAGGAAATCCATGTCTTCATACTAAAACATCTAAAGTGGGCGTAAGAAATGTAAAAAAAATAGAATTTCTTTTCATTAATGCATAATATAACGAAAACTAACAATGTATGATGTATTAAAAAACATACCAATAAAACAAAAAATGAAGACATGAAGAAACTAGTTCATGGTCTCTTCTACCATCCAAAAAGTTAATAAATGCTCTAATAAACTGCGGACACTATTCATAATATGCCTCTTTTGGCCTCTGCCACAACATTTGGATAATGATTCCTTGAAATAGATTATAAAATGTAGGGCATCGTCATCAACAGATTTGGTTTCTCATATATGGAGATGGAGAGGGATCAAGAAAAGTTGACATAAAGTGATTGATTCAATGAAGCTATTAGGCGTCTCATAAGCTAATGAAGAGAATTGAATAGATATCTTATAATTAGCAATAGCATTTTTATCTTATTAGCAATAGATATCTTATATATATATATATATATATATATATATATATATATATATATATATATATATATATATATATATATATATTTCTTATTTATTATATTGAGATAGAATTGGGATCCAAAAAGTGGAGTCAAAGTTGTAGATTTTATGAGGGCATATTATTGTTTCTTATGTAGATTAGATATAGTTTCACTTTTCTACATTTAATGCAAATATTTACAATCCCTTGATGATAAAATTTTAGGAGATTTACATACATACCCCATAATTATTAGACTAAATTTTAAGATTAAGCATAATTAAGTCTTAATTTCTCCATCCGAACTACCGGATGTTAACTCCAACAAACCATTGCCGTTGCAACCCTAATCATTTTATGTCTTAATTTTACTGCAATCATGAATACAAGGATGACAATAATACAAAGATTATGAATTTTAATAAAATGTTTAAACATTTTCATTAGGATTTAGCAACACCCTATAATTATAAATCATTGTAAGAATCATAAATTAATTTGATACTCAGAAGATTCTGTCAGTTTAACCATTCTCTATTCTTGGTGTGGAACAAATTTGTCCAAGAAAAGAAGTGCAATGGTTGCATTTCTCAGCTTTTGACCAAAAGATTAGAAAAGCCTAAATCAGTGAGGGAAAGAGAGATGTGATGCTCTAACATTTCGACCCTCTAAATCACAACACAAAGCAAGAACAATATTTTCAAGCAAGGCGGCGAAATACAATATTCTTGTATTGACAGCAAGCAAAAAGAGCGACACATGGCTCATGTGAAGAGAATTGTGAAGGGCTGGTCGAGATTTGTGGCTATGCTATGTGGTTTAGATTTTGAGGCTGTTTGATTCACTAGAAACGCATCAATAAGTACACTTAGCAAATAAATTAAAACACAAATAATTGAAGCACCCAAAGCATAAAACAAATCATAATTGAAACCTAAACACAACTTACATGTTAATGATGAAAAGATATAGAAGTTGAAGGCTTTAAGAACATACCATCCAATAAACGAAGAGCTACCATTCTAATGTCACCTATATCTTTGCAACATTTGAGAGCAAACCCATCAGAGAAGCATCCACGAGGACCTTAATCCAATCAGAAATACAACTGATGATAAAAAATAAATAAATAAATAAATTAGAATATTCATATTCAATCAATTATGAGATCTAAAATGATTAAAAAACTTTCAAACCACTACTCCATAAGAACAAAATGGACTCGAATCAAATCAAGATGCATGATCATCAACATAGATCTCAAATCTCAAAGCTTGCCAAAACCAAGAAAGTTGTCCTCATCACATAAAGGCACATCACATAAAACTAAAATGCTGCTCAAGCACATAACAATAATTGCGAAAGACACAATCAATAGCTGAATATTGATAAATATCTCATAATAATTTGAGCTGATATACTAACAAAAAGTTCAACATGATAACCAGTCTTTTCTGTTTCTATTAAACGGGATAAGTTTGCAAAACAGCACGGGATCAAAAAAGCACTTTTCGTGGAAAAATATAACCATCTGCTACATATAAAGCACACGACAACAACAACAATAAGCCTTTATCACACTATGTAGGGTCAACTACAAGAATCCTTCTTCTCTATTGTGTCCTATTGTAGAGAGCACACCACATTCTTAAACTTGCCTCAGAACTTTAATCTTTCTTGATTACATCTTCTACTATGGCTCTTCCCTATACTCTCTATGATAGGAGTAGAACTTGAGATAGAATATTCTCCATGTTGTCTTCTACGAATGTTCTCACTTAAAATCAGGTCTCATACATCATTTAGCTTTATTTTGATACTACCTGATGAATTATTCATTGTAATCACCATTGTAGGCAAACCTTCCGATAAAGATGACAACAAGATTAGTGTATTGATCTTATCATCAAACGTGATATCAATGGAACTCAATTGATTTGTAATCACATTGAACTCGTTGATGTGGTCAACAACAATCCACTTTCTCTCATTTTTAAATTAATTAAACGAAGCATGAAAAATAACTTATTTGACGCTGATGGCTTCTCATATATGTTGGTTAGAGCATTCATTAAATTGGTCATCTTCTTCTCCATGATAATGTTGAAAGTAACATTTCTCGTCAATGTCGTGAATCACACCTAGTGCTGCTCATTTTCTAGCTTGACTTAGAAGAGATTCATGCAACTTACTTTAGTATAAATAATCATTTATCTCATCTTTAGAAACTGAAGTCTTTACCCTTGAACTTATTAGTTCAGACATTCCTTTTATCAACCACCTTTTTCTCTTTTTAATAAAATCTTGTTATGATACTAGTTGTTGGGAGTTTAAGAGAGGAAAAAGAGAGGGAGAGAAGTAGAAAGTACAATCTCACACACAAAAAGAGAATATAAGAAGATTTAAGTGGTTTAGCAGCATCTTGTCCACATCCTCGATCACACTAATATCTCACTATATTTCTCTCTTACGAGGAGCTTAGGAGAAAACATAAATTTTTTGGATGCCTCATCCCATGGATTTCCTGACCTTTTAAAAACTAAGGTGAAGGGGGTATATTTTGAGGAGAAATAATTTTAAATAAACATCTAGCTGCCAATTTAAATTTTTTTAAAAACTAAAAGAATAAAAATTTTATTGCAAACAAAATAATAATACAAAGACCTAAAAAGGGAATTTCTCAAAGCTAATGCTCAGAAGAGCTGTAAATACCTAAAGAGAAATTCCCCAAAAAGCAAAAATAAAATAAGAAAAAAGAAAGACAAAAATAACTAAGAGAAGAGTAATAACTATAGAGCTCCAAACCTGCAAAGAATTTGTAAGAAAAAACTCAAAGACAAATGAACATAATAAAGGAATAAGGGAAGGAATATAGTCTCAAGCTCAGTCAAAATCCAACTCAAGCAACACCATATGAGCATCAAACTTTATTAAGAAGGACAATCACAAATAATGCTACTAGCCAAAGAGCTAAAGAGAAACATCAAAGCTATCACAACCAAGAAGAAGAGTACCCTTACCACAGAAAAAGCAAACTAGCTAGAGCATGAAGACAACATGATTGGAAAAGTAGGATAGCAAGGCATCCCAACTAGCCCAGACAATCAACACCAGCAAAAAGGAAAATTTTAAAACTGAAGAGACCAGCAGGCCAAGACCAAACCACCATAAGAAAAAGCAACTGCCACCAAACCAAACACAACCTACCAAGAAGCAGGAACCAACCAAAGCCAACAACCCAATCAACCACCAAGGCCACACCAGCCAGACACCCCACCAGAGGCACAACAGAAGACAGCACCAACAGCAAACAACCCCCTCCAAAAACCAAACCAACAACAACAGGCCCTCAAAGTAAAGCAGGCTCAGAATATAAAAACCCAAAGAACAAGCAATCCAACCTGAGCTAAAAAAGAACAGAACATAACCAGCAAGCTAGCACAGCAGCCCACCCAACAAAAGACAAACATCACTAGCAGAAATGAACCCCACAATACCAAAGAGAACAATAGGCCAAAACGAGATACAAAAAAAATGATGATTCACAAAATGAATTCGCATATTAGGGAGATAAATCCAAATCGGAACGATTGGAGATTCTTCCTTGATATCGAAATAAGGAGTCTATTTAAGCAACCACATTTGGTAATTGAAAACAAAATAAGAACGACGCAAAAAAATACGAGAATAGTCCAAATCGTTCGTCAACTGAATCAAAACGTCTGCGGATCAATCAGGCCAACTGAAAAAATACCTGAAAGTTTCAAATTATGGAAAAAACGAACGAATCTTATCAAGATTAGATCGCCGTAAAGCAAATTTTTTAACCAATGTAAATTCATACGATTTAGCCAATTTCTCACATTCACATCCGAACACATGATCGCAAGAATTCCTCTAAAAGAAGTTGAGATAAGTTCAAGAGACTCACAAGGGCCGCCATCCTTACAAGTAAGCACGTTCTTAAAGGATTTAGAAGCCAACGACCCATTGGAATCCGAAACCCCCAAAATTTCAAATGCCCTAGCAGGAACATCAAAACCCGAAGGTTTACCCAAGGATTAGCTACTACCGAAGCCATAGATGAAGAACACGAATTCTTTTCAATGGCCAATGGCCGAGCGAATCGACGGAATAAGGAGAAATCTAAGCAAGAAGCTTCAAAATCCCTAGACAAAGGCACGTGGACAAGACGAAAACAAGAATCACCATAGCACGAAAGGAAGAGCTAGCGAAACCACTAATTTTAAATTTTAAATGTGGAATAATACAATTTTGATGGCCACATAACTTTGACAAAAAAAAAACATTTAGAATTTAACTTTTTGTTTAACTTTGACTCCACATTTAACATTAACTTATGGGTTGTTTGGGTTCAATTTTATTTTGTGGTTTTTATTTTTATTTTTATTTTTATTTTTATGTTACTTTTAAAATATAATTGTTTTGTGTATTTTTTTTAAAATGTTTTTATTTATTATTTTCAAAAATAAATAATATTAATTTTAAAAACACTCAAAACAACTTTGAGATGTTTTGAGTATTTTTAAAAATAATAATTGTCATCAAACATATTTTATTTTAAAATAAAATAAAATAAAAATAAAATTAAATATAAAATATAAAAGTGATCTCAAATTATCTTTTAACATGATTAAATTTGATTATTATGCACAGACAAAGAAAATAAAACACAAAAAAACAAAAAAAAATTCAAAATAAACTTCAAAAGTTGTGTGTAGTTATAGACAATTATATATATAGACTTGAGGTAAGTGATTAAGGCATATAAAAATGATTTGCAAAAGAATAAATAGCTAAAGTGATGGGAACCAATTAGTCAATTAGCTTCGTAGCAAATACGGTAATCAAATCATCAGTATGAGAAGGCTTAGCGAGAAGCAAGATTTAGACCAACATTAAAAATTTAGAAGTTTAATTAAATCATGACAGTATAATAAATATTTAAATTACTTAAATGATTTAATGATGGTTATATATATTATAAAAATAAAATACATAATTTAATATAAAATATTCAAATGATATAACTTACATAAATTTAGATTCAAAGATCAATATTTAAATAATAGAAAATTATAAATAGAAGTGCCATTTTGTCAAATTTATGATAAATTATAAGATTACTCTTCTCCTTTATATTATCATGATAATTTTATACGGAATCAACTCCCCAAAAAAAAATTTTATTTTTTTTCGGGGAGTTCAATTAAATTCTTAAAACTATGGCACGAAGATAATATGGTCATCTCCAGTATAAATCCCTAAAATTTGAAAATCTGAACTAGTCCGTTTTTTTTTATGGACCACCAAATTTTTATACTAATTATTTTTTATATGAAAATATAATATATTAAATTTATTAAAATATTATTATATATTTAAATTATATTAAAATAATTATGATATTTATTATATTATTTAATTTAACTTTAAATATAATGTTAACTTAAAATCCTAAATCTCTATTTCTTTAAGATTAATAACTTATGTGATTTTTAAAATCCTATAAATTTTTTTTTATACCGCGCAAGTCAAATTCTTTTTTATTGTTTTATTTTTTTAATTTTAAATTTTTTTCTATTTTGATTTGAAATAAAATATATTTAAAAATTTTATTTATTTTAAAAAAATTCTCAAAATATCTAAATATTATTTGAATCTTTTTAAAAATAATATGATTTGATATTAAAAATAAAAAAAAATTAAAAAAAATATTCAAAGTAAATAAATTTTTAAAAATAACATAAAATATGTTTAATCCCAAACAGGATCGTAATCTAAAAGGCCATAATATGCTAAACGGACGGAGAAAAATCCCTTGCATATAAGAAAAAAAAAGTAAGAACACGAAAAAAGAGAGGCATTTACATACACAGCACACCAGTCTTATCTATTTACATTTCCAATATTTATATTTACATAAATAATGCTTAAATTTATAATATTATATTAAAAATTATATTATTATCTTTTTTAAAGTACCATGCACCATTTTATATTTAAGAAAACTGTTATATTTGTAACCGTTAATATATAAATGTATAAAAATTGTGTTATGTATGTAGATTTCTCAAAAAAAAATTCCGGTATTGACCGAATTTTCGGAGCAATTTTTATTTATGAAGAAAAATATGTCAAAGATTACTAGGAATTTTTTTCTTATTACTTTTTTTTGCTGATGACTGATGCATATTTTCTATCACTTTTCAAAAAAAAAAAATTGTGTCACTGTATTATTTATTTTTTATTTTTTAGACTATTTGAATTGAAGAATTTTGAATATAAAATAAAATAAATATAACAGATTTTAACTTTTTTTTATATATTTGATATAGTATAAAATAAAATTTCAAAGTAATATAATATATTTAAAATATATTAAAATATTTAATTTTAGTGTATTTAAAATTCAGTCGATTTGAATAAATTTTAAATATACTGATTAATATAAAATATTATCATCATTATCGCTCACCACTGGCATCGTTCATCATAATTGACTATCACCCATAATTCAAGAATTAGCTTATATTATATTTATCCTATTAAATAAATTGATATATTTATAAAATTTTTAATTAAATAATTTAAATTAATTCAAATATATTACATCCATTTTATATTATATATATTATTTATTTTTATTTTTTTGCATCCAAACAAGTTATTTAATAAAAAATATGATAATTTTCACCTACAAAGTTTTAGTACGGAGCGTGATTTCGGCGTAATACATCATCCGTCGAATAATGCACGTGATTAAAGTATATCAGTATGCAGCTTGGCCAGTGGTTGATAGCTTTGCTTCAAAGAGGTCTTGGTTGTCTTTTCTGGCGTCGTTATTTGTTGTGATTAAATTCACTCAAATATCTCCAAAAAAAGTATCAGTCAACTGTCGAGGAAAACATAGAATTCTCTACGAGCTCCTATTAAAATTAATTACTAATTATTGTATCTAATTAACCAAATATTCCTGTATAATTTATCATAATTAAGTAGTTATGTAAATTTAATATTTGCAATTATAATTTAATTTATTTAAATTTGTCAATAAATCTCTAATTAAGTTAACCTTTCTTCCCGATATTCTAATTAATATAAAATTTTATTATATACTTATTTTAAAATAAAGTGCATGAATATTTAGTTTTTTTGACATATTTGACATGAAAAAATAAAGATAAAATATACTTTAAAAAAATGAAATGACGAAATTGAAATTACAATAGCGGCAGCTACAATTGATGTATGTGTGTATATATAAAAGGATATGCTCTCTGTATCCTATAATATTATTTTACTTAATCAAATAAAAAAATGAATTCTTACAGTTATAAAATTTTTAACTAAATAATTAAAAATATTTTAAATATATTAATTTCACTTTATATTACATTTACTTATATTACATATCAAATTAAGTCGGCCAAATAAC
Organism: Cymbidium sinense; assembly: GCA_021442155.1. Lineage (NCBI taxonomy): Eukaryota > Viridiplantae > Streptophyta > Magnoliopsida > Asparagales > Orchidaceae > Cymbidium > Cymbidium sinense. The sequence goes on along the minus strand of CM038224.1, from coordinate 59,009,161 downwards.
CCCTTATAGTGAAAGAAGGTTTTCAGGAAGACCAAATCGATTGATACACTAGTTTAGTGATTAGTTGTTCCGATTATCCAGTTCAATTCAATTTTTATAATCATTGCGAGAAAGTTACCGGCCATCCTCATAAGACAAAAAAGATGTGCATAATATGATGCATTATATGACTTTCCAAAAAAAGTATTAGATAACACAGCCATATATATATATATATATATATATATATATATATATATATATATATATATATATATATATACATATATATATATATATATATATATATATATATAACTATATTATCATGAGAAATTTTATTCTAACTATGATGTGGGTGGTAGCATAGGAAGGAAGGAGGAGTTCGTAGGAATTTCCATTCATCAAAGCAGAAGGATCATGAGAGATCACAAAATCTCTCAGGAAGGTCGGTCACCAAGCTCCAACCACGAGTTCTTCATTTAAGATTTTAACATAAAAATACAACCTTTTCTTATTATTCAAAAATAGTTATATAAGTTAAAACACTCCAAAGAGTGTGTCTCTTTGAAATAAGCGAAAATTATCATTAGAATTGAACTGCCATCACCTGCGGCACCATAAGCGATGTCAAGACCTGTCTTTTCTATGATGAGATATTAAAACAATAACAATGACACCATAGAGCGGATGGCTAGCACCATGATGACTTTGCAACGAATGCAACATCTGATCACAATGCACATACAATACTTAAACATAATAAATCACATCATCTGGCATCTAATACAATTATAAAATACCACAACACATATAATACAACATAAAGTCTCATAAGCTTTGACTTTTTGATTGAATCCATATAATGAGTCTTTTTTTTTTCTTTTCTTCCTTGATGTGCTACATCAATTCCTTCGGACCCTAAAGAACAATTTATGAAGAGTTAGAACTCTATAAGTCTTCAAGAAGCTCTAGGTTTAGACTTTACAGTTCTTCTAAAGTCATCCAAATATCCTCACTTTAGGGGTCTATCCTTCTATCTGAACAATGCTACTATCTAATGGTGTTCCAGCTATGATGACATCCTCCACTTTAAAGAATTTTAGCATGATAGGTGCCTGCAAATGATTTATATTTTCTCATATAAATTTGGAGGTTAGATAACTCCTTTAAATAATATTAGATGAATCACATGAAGAACATTGAAAATATGGCTAATAAATATATGAGGGGACAATTGAAGAACTTAAGCATTAGTAGCTCCTATTAGTTTTAAATGGCTCACATGTCATCACTTGTAACTTCTTATATTTTGTGGAAGGAAATTGTTGGGAATTTTAAATGTGAGCTCACATATAAATTTAATTGTACATTAATTGCTATTGTATTTTTAAACCTATTAATTTTGTGATCAAATAAAGATTAATAATTTTTAGGCTTTTGAGGTATCTTATTAATTTTATATAGAATTATCATGAGTAGAGACCAGACATTTTATTTTATTTTTATGATGTACTGAAATAATATAAAATATACTCAAGTATAAATTGTCATATCATTCTAAAAGAGTGGGTTTTATTTTCCTCAGATCTCATCTTGAGTGAAAAGATGACTCTCTCTCTCTCTCTCTCTCTCTCTCTCTCTCTCTCTCTCTCTCTCTCTCTCTCTCTCTCTCTCTCTTCTCACTCAAAAATACTATTTTAGAAGTGGAAGGCCAAAATTCCATCAATAACTCTTCAATAGATTCATGCCAAAATTCCTGCAATAGCTCTTCCATAGATTCAGGTACTCTTCTGATTAAATCTTCTTGATGATTTGACATGTGATCGGGATAGATAAATTTATTTTTATCTTCATATGTTTTCAAAATTGGTATCGGGCGATTATCATATGAATCTTTGAAAATCTTAATCTTTTGTATTGATTAGTTGAAATTTTAGATTAAAGTACAAGATTTAAAATTTTTTGAGCAAATAATTTGTCCATATGCATAAAATATCAATATCCTTTAAAAGGCTTTTCTATTATTGATTTTGAGTAAAACAATATAGCTAAAATTTACTTTATACCTTGATCACAATTTCAATTTTTATTTATGTGAACAATATGTTTATTCTCTTCTTTATGATTTCAATTTGAGAAATAAAATTCACATTCGATCATATGAATTTGATTCAAACATGCTTCATCTTTCATTTTTTAAAATTTTGAGAATTTTGTAAGATTATGATTAATGTTTATAATTATTTTTCTTATTACTATATATTAAAAAAATGAAAGAGAAGAACCATTTTTTCAAAATTGATGCATTAAATCCTGTAAAGATGAATGTTGTATTTGTATCATTTCATGAGTAATTAATTTTCATAGTCTGTTAAGTTTCTTAAACATTTATTTAGAAACAATATTATATCAATTATAATAAATGTTTTAGTTTACACCATTTATTGCATTTATAATATAAAATGTTTCGTATAAATATATATATATATATAAACGTTTATATTTATTGTATTTAAAGCATGATACAGGTTTTCTTCTATTCCTTTAATTTGGTGGGCTTTTATTAAGTGGTTTGGAGAAAGCCCATTTAATGTATAATTAGTTACATTAACTCCATTGTTTAGATTTTGGATCTAAGGTTCTACATATTTAGACTGTAAATTATTTTGTTAATTATACATTAAATGCAAATGATTGCTATTATTTTTATATAGCTTATTAAATTTTCTTTCACGCAAAAAATAGTTTATATGCATACATTTTTATTTAGCATCCAAATTAAACTAATTAAATTAATATAAATCAATTTTTTTATTTATTAAGATAGTTTCTAAATTTTGTATTGTTATCAATTGTTTGAAGTTAGTATAAATTAAAACAATTATTAGATTGACATAGTTGATATTCATTATTTCAAAATAATTCATAGTGAAATAATATGCCACCAAAGTGACCTCTACTATATCAATTTATTTAATTTTGAAATATATAAATATTACATAAAGATTATATTTAAATCTATGCAAAAAAAAAATAATTGACCCAAAGGAAGATTATTATTTTTTGTCTGATTTTCTGCAGTAACAAATATATGATAAATTTATATTAATCATTCATCTGATATAGATCCAAAGATAGGCATATCATTGGCAGAATTTATTATCAATATTTATTGATTGTAATTTAAAGAATATCATTTACAAATTATTATTTATGTCCAAAGATTAAATTACAATGTTGTATTATGTATCTTATATGTGCCCATTTTATTAAATATTTCATTTCAAACATAGATTTTACTGATATTTTGTTTGCATTATATATGCATATAGAAATAACAATATTGTTAATTATGAGTATTATTTTTGTTCTTTTCAGTTAATGTTTTATCTATATCTATCAATTTGAATATATTACAATGCTCAATGGCACTAAATTTAAGAAATGTAAAGAGCATATCACCATAATTTTTGGGTGTATGGATCTTGATTATGCGATTCAGACTAAACGTCCTCCCACTCTTATTGCAAAAGGCAATATTGAACAAATGGCTAACTTTGAAAAGCAATATTAAACTTAAAAAAAATTTACAAAATTAATAAGTCACTTATTTGATAATAACATGCAATAAAAAGGTGATAAATTAAATAAAACTTTCAAATTCGATTTTAGCCTCTCCGAGTCACCAACACAATGATTTTCTTCACCATCCTAAGTAAGACCACAACAATAAATATCTAACTGAATTGTTGGCTAAAAGGACAATCCACATGATTAATTTTAAGATGAAATAAATATAATCTTTCTTTCACAAGATGTACATGAGAAATGGTACCACAAAAAGACAAGCAAGTATTTGTCCAATATAGCAAGATGCATGAACCACATATATTCCTATAGAAGCCAAAATGCATATAATTTGTCAAGAAAAAAAAATCTTGATTTTGGAGAAAAAGAAAAAAAAAGTTCATGCAGCATCTTATATTCAACCACCTCAGGATACAGAAGGATTCATAACCTAGAACATTCAACTATTCAAGCCTAAATCAACCAATGAAAATATTTAGGCATTAAAATTTATCCACATATTTATGCATGGACCACACCAACGGCATGTTTCAAAACTTTTAACTTCTTGAAGAGCACTTGCATTGTAAAACCCACAATAATCCCATTTTTTTAGGTAAAAAAATAAAAAGCTCTTCATTAACACCATTTCAAGTCTCGGACTCTCATCTGATACCATAAAGTTTATGCTAGAAAATAAGCCATTCTTCTTTACAAAAACAAAAGGCCATCAACATCATCTTACAAGTTATACAAATCAATAGGATTGAAATTTTTATGAAGGCAATAAAGTTTTCTTTGAAGAAATGAGAAACAAATAAATGTTGAGGGATAAATTCTACAAAGTTTTAAACACGAATTGCTTAAGTATATCAACCAAAAGCCATATACAACATACAAGTGCAAAAAAATTTGCAACTTCAATACTTTATATTATACAAATTTTTCAAAGATACCATATTGAATAACATGTCAAGACTCAAGAGGTGTATTTATCACTTATCGATGGGTGAATGGTGATACACAAGAAATCAAGAATCATCTCTTCATAACAGATTTTTGTCTTATTATTGATGTTCATCCATAAATGTGAGAATGGACATGAATTATGATATTGTTCTTTTTCCAGAAAGTTGAGTCAAAGAATAAACATACTTCACTTACAATAGGGGATAATACATTGATTGTGTTGATCGGCATTGAGCCTTTGAGATTGTCGTCAAGACTCAAGAGTAATTAAGAAATGATCAAATGAATTATGAAACTATAATATATAAAAACAAATAACTAACAAACATCTATGCCATAAACCAAGAAATTAACCAAGATTACTCTGCATCAGAAAATGAGACTTCGGAAAAAAAATAAACCGAGCGATTGGGCCAAGTAACCCAAGTTACAAAGTTAAGAAATAATAATGACTCTATCACAGAGAAAAAATGGAGACACTAGCACTGCAGAGTGTAGACAATAAAACCAGACCTACCGCCGAGAGGACCAAGAAATAAAGCACGATTCATGGAATCAAAGCTGAGATTATGAAAAACCCAGAGATCACGGTGAGGACCAGAAGAATAGAGAATCGTTCTCAGCCCTTTCTCAAGCCTTAGCCGCAACCACAAAGATAAGAAACCGAGAATAAGAGAAAGAACTCAAAGAAGTCACGGTCCTGAGTCGAGTTCTGTCAAGCTGGAATTTGAAAGGGTAAAGCGAAACGTATATCAAGCGTTCACCTTTGATCTCACGGTGGACTCGGAGAGGCGAGAAGGAGAATCTCCATTCACTCTTGATTATGATTATGATTTACGATAGCAGTATTCGAGCCATTCAAAAAATCGAGCGAGAATTAACTGGATCAATCAAATCAAATTTAAAATCAGCCAACAATTACTTCTCTCGTTTAGCTCAATTCAAACTCGATTCAAGCCTCCGACTTTTGAGCGATTAACGACCTTCGAGCAAATTTCTCAGCCCTAAATGTTTTTACTTGATTATTTTGCAAGAAGGCTGGTCATGTGAAGAAAGATTGTCCCAAGTATCAAATTGGTTTGTGAAAAAAGGTAAATTTCTTAACTTTGTTTGTTCTGAAGTTAATTTATCTTTAGTATCAAATCACACTTGGTGGATAAATACAAGTGCAAACTCACATGTGACTATGTAGGATTAAGAAAGGCGAATGTCAGGATCTTTGAAAGATTCATCTATATGAGAAATAACAATAAATCTCCTATTTAAGCAATATGCTTATATATATTACATCTAGAATCTGGTTGTATTTTGAATTTACATGAGATTTTTTATAAACCATCGTTTAGACAAAATTAAATTTATATTTCTTGTTTGGACAAATATGATTCTTCTTGTTCATTTGGAAATGAAAAATTTAGTCTCTTTCAGTATTCAAATATTATTGGTACTAGTTCTTTAGTTGATAATCTATATGAATTAAATATTTTTGTTTCATAAATTAATGAAACCTTGCATGCGAGTAATTTTAGTACAAAGCAAAAATTAATGAATGAGAATTCATATATGTTAAGACGCAAGCATTTAGGACATATTTCTAAACATAGAATTGAAAGACTTGTGTTAGAAGAAATACTTGATTCTCTTTGTTTTTCAGATGATAAACTTTGTATAAAATGTATCAAAGAAAAATAAACAAATATCAAGAAAGTTGGTATTAATAAGAGTTTAAGCGTCTTGGAATTAATTCATATTGATATTTGTAATCCATTCTTTACAGCTACTTGTAATGGCCAACAATATTTCATTATTTTCATAGACGATTATTCTCGTTATGGGTACTTATACTTGATTTCTGAGAAGTTGCAGTCACTAGACGTATTCAAAAATTTTAAGACTGAAGTTGAAAATCAACTTTGAAAGAAAATAAAAGCTATAAATCTAACTGTAGTGGTGAATACTATGAAAGATATGATGAATCATATGAACAACGTCCAGGCCCTTTTTCCAAATATTTAGTAGAATGTGGCATCGTTTCTCAATACATCATTCTAGGGACTCCAAGTCAAAATGGCATAGTTGAAAGATGAAATCTAACCCTTATGGATATAGTTAGAAGTATGATAAATCATTATTCCTTATCAAAATCACTTTGGGGAGAAGCTTTAAAGACTATAGTTTACATACTTAATAGAGTTCCAAGTAAAGCAGCAGCTAAAACCCCATATGAATTATGGATTGGGAAGAAGCCTAGTATTAGGCATCTTCATGTCTAGGGATGTCCAGCTGAAGCTAGGCCATATAAGTCTAATGAAAGAAAGTTGGACTCAAGAATTATTAGTTGTTATTTTGTGGGATATTCAGAAAGGTCGAAAGATTTTAAGTTTTATGACTCTTCAAATAAATCCTTTTTAAGGCAATGCTAAATTTTTTGAGCAAGTTAAATATGATAGGAGTAATAAACCTAAGAATTTTATATTTGAAGAGCAATTTATTGTTCTTCCTATAGTTACAACAAAAAATGATCAGATAATTTTATCTGATATTATTCAAGTTGTAAATACAGATAATCAAAATATTTTTGAATTAACTCCCACTCATCTTGAGGAATAACAACAACCTCAAGTGTCATTAAGAAAATCCACTAGGGAGAGGAGATCATAATTTCAGATGATTATGTTGTGTATCTCCAAGAATATAAGTTTGACATTGGATTGGAAAGTGATTCAATCTCTATTAGTCAAGTCAAACAAAGTGTCAACTCACAAATGGATAGAAGCCATTGAGGATGAGATGAAATCAATGAAAGACAATAATCTTTGAGATTTTATCAATTACCTAAATTAGTAAAATCCATTGGTTGTAAATGAGTTTTAAAATCAAACGAGATTCAAAAGGCAATGTCAAAAGATATAAAACGCGTCAGTCACTAAAGATTTCACTCAAAAGGAAGGCATTGATTATAAAGAGATTTTCTCTCCAGTTTCTTTGAAAGACCCTTTCAGAATCATTATGTCACTAGTAGCTCATTATAATTTAGAGTTACGTTAGCTGGATGTAAAGATGACATTTCCCAATGGTGACATTGAAGAAATTATATATATGGTGCAACTAGAAAATTCTCAATCTTCTGATTCAAAACACATGATATGCATATTAAAGAAATTCATTTATGGTTTAAAGCAAGCTTCTCATCAATGGTATAAGAAATTTGATCAAGTGATTACTTCTTTTAGTTTTAAAGAAAATATTGTTGATCAATGTATTTATCGGAAAATCAGTATGAGTAAATTCATAGTCTTAGTGTTATATGTTGTTGATATTCTACTAGCAAGCAGCGATATAAGCTATTTGCATAAAACTAAGAAATTTTTTTCAAATAAATCTGAAATGAAAGATCTTGGGAATGATTCAATTGTGTTGGGTATATAAATTCATCGGGATCGTTCTCATGGTATATTTGATTTATCACAAAAGGCATATATTGATAAAGTGCTTAGTAGATTTGACACAAAATTATGTACCAGGAGATACACCCATTTCTAAAGGTGATAAAATCAATTTGCTTCAATATCCAAGAAATGAACTTGAAAAGAAATAGATGAAAAGGATCCCTTATGTATCTACAATAGGGACTCTTATGTATGCTCAAGTTTGTACACATGACATTGCGTACATTAAATGATTGGCAGATATTTAAGTAACCCATGAATTGATCATTGGAAAGCAGTGAAACGGGTTATGCGGTATGGGTTATTCGGTATCTGAAGAGAACAAAAGACTTTATGCTCACATCGAGATCGGATCATTTGGAGATCACGGGGTACTCCGATTCTGATTTTGTTGGTTCTCTCGATAGTAGAAGATTCACTTCATGTTATATTTTCTTATTAGTTGGATGAGTTATATCTTGAAAAAGTACAAAATAATCACTCATAGCTTCTTCTACTATAGAAGCAGAATTTATAGCTTATTATGAGGCATTAAATCAAGGAATATGACTGTGAAATTTTATCACTAAGCTAAATATTTTTGATGGAATAGAGAGTCCATTAAAAATAAATTGTGATAATAGAGCCGCTGAGTTGTATTCAAAGAATAATAGGAGTTCGTCAAAATTAAAGCATATTGACAGAAAATTTCTTTTTGTAAAAGAAAGAGTTAAGAGTTCTCAAGTATATATTGAACGTATCAATACAAATTTTATGATTGTAGATCTACGTACAAAAAATTTAACACTTAAAGTATTTCATGAATATATGACTCATATGAGAGTGGTTTACTTTAATGATATACTAGTATAGTGAGAGTTTACTTATGATGTTCAATGATTGTAAATATATTTTCTGATCAGAATAACGTATTATTATTATCTTATAATTAAAAACTCCGAAATAAAGTTATGTACTTTCAATTGCAATTTAGCATAAATACATGAAACTATATTTATAACTCTTTTGAGTTATAATATAAGACAAGTTGAAAATAGGCATGATATATGATCACATTATATGAAATTTTCATGCTACACATATATACTTGATACATGTCATTAATCATATTGATTTAATGATCACTGATTGGTCTTATTATAGAAAATTATAACAAAGATCACTTTGATTTTATGTCAATATGATTAATGAATTAGATTGGCTAAAGATATTCTTCTTTGAAAATAACAAATATTAAGCTCTTAAAATATTTAATAATGTATAATTGTCAAACAATATATGTGACCCAAGCGGGAGATTTTTTGGAATTTTAAATGTGGGCTCACATATAAATTTAATTATATATTAGATATTATTTTATTTTTAAGCCTATTAATTTTGTGATCAAATAAAAGTTAATAATTTTTAGGCTTTTGAAGTATCTTATTAATTTTGTATGGAATTATCACGTGTCGAGATCGGACATTTTATTTTATTTTTTTTATGGGCTGGAATAAAATAAAATGCACTCAAATATAAATAGGGTGATAGTCCTAATTCTAAATGGTGGGTTCTTATTTTCCTCACATATTATCTAGAGTGAAAATAATGCTCTCTCTCTCTCTCTCTCTCTCTCTCTCTCTCTCTCTCTCTCTCTCTCTCTCTCTCTCTCAAGAACTCTCTTTTTGAAGTGGAAGGCCAAAATTCTCACAATAGTTATTCCATGGATTCATGCCAAAATTTCTGCAATAGCTCTTCCATAGATTCTGGTACGCTTCCGATTAAATCTTCTTAATGATTTGACATGAGATCCGGGCGAGATAAATTTATTTTTATCTTCAGATATTTTCAAGAGAAATATCTTAGGGCAACTGCATACCAATACAAAATCACCTACATCATATTCCTTAAAAAAAAATTTTGCTCTTTTATCCAATTTACTTAGCATTTCATATTTATAATTATTATTTTATGTCTTCATGAAGGCTATGAAAATCACATGCAAATGTATATGTTAAATTAGAAATACATGAATAGTTGTGCTAGTTAGATCAACATGTATCTTAGGATTGTACCCATAAACTATCTCAAAATATGATTTGTGGGTTGATTTAAAAATGGTATTATTTTAAGAAAATTTAGATTTAGGTAAAGTTAAATTTCAATTTTCTAAGTTCTTTCTAACTAAACATCTCAATAAGTTTTCTACGGTTTATTGACTATATTTGTTTATTTATTGATATATGGACGAAATGCAAAGAAGAATTTCAGTCCTGTTCTCATTAATTTTCATATAGCTTTTCAAAAATAAGATATAAATTTAACATCTCTATCATAAATTATGCTTGACGAAATCTCATGTAACCCAAAAATCTCTCTAAAGAATAACCTTGTTATGTGATATGCATCATTTGATTTTAAACAAGATAAGAAATGCACCATCTTAAGACTTACCCTATTATCTCAAGCTCATTTATTCATAGAAAATCATTATTTTTCTAATTAAGTTTGAGTCAAAGATGGGCATTATTTGAATAATTATATATTTGATTTAAAATTATAAGATTTACATACATATCACTAATTTTTGTATATTTATATATCTAGCACCTATAGATTGATATTTTTATATTTACATTTCTAACAAATATGTTTATGAATAAAAAAGTTCGCTAAACTTATTCTAACTATTATCTAATTTATTTCATTTATACTATTTTAATTAATAAAATTTTTCATATATGCTTTTTTTTCAAGAAATGAGAGCTTTCATTTTTCAATTATTTGATATGAAATAAAATTATGATGCTAATTTAATTTAACCGGCTAAGTTGATTCAAGTCGGCAAACAAAATATCCTTTTTAATATTAAGTATCTCAAAGCTTTTAATGAGAGTTCCTCTTTTATAAGGATAATTACATACATAACATCTAAAAGATATTATTGTGTGCTAGAAAACCAGTTGTGGTAGAGTGAAAGTTTACGCCTTAGCCTTGTTATGAAATTCAGCACACACACACAGGTATTTAAAGAGTGAATAAGAAAACTCCAGAAATTTTTACGTGAAAAAATATCGAAAAGAGGGAAAAACCATGGGGCCTAGCCCAGTAAGAATCTTCCACTATGTATTTGTTTCAGAGTATAAAATTTCCCGATAACGGGACTACAAAATTGTACATGATAAGAGCTGACAATGAGAATCCCAGAATCAGATAACAGTAGCCATATAGTCATGTTCAGGTTGTAACAGTTGCTAGTGATAGTAGATAATGATGAACAACTGAGATCAATGACTGACGATGAAGGTCGTCATGATGGTGATCGACGGAGATTGATGATGACAAGGATCAGTGGCGGTGGCGGCCGACGGCGGTGGTTGACAACCGTCAAGTGGTGGCACAATTGTGCTTGGAGAATTTTCAAGCTTTAGAGCTCTCTCCTCTCTCTTTCTTGGGCTCCCTTCATATGAAGAATGAGGGGCTATTTATAGATTGGAGGAGTGGTGTCTCTGTAAATACATGAAAAATCTGAACCCCTCCTCTCCATCGGATGCTCAAAATGATTCCTTTGATCATTTGATGTATTTTAAGTATTTGAATGCTCAAATGAAGTCAAAATTATAAGATCTTGGGCTCGTTAGATCCGCCTCATTGAGATGCTCGATTTGACTATAAACACTCCATGTTTGAGCGCTATTTAGTGATTTAACTGATATCCCAAAGTTTTCAACGATATTTTAAGTTTTGATCTCGACTAGTTTCAACTTTGGATCAGCTTGCTTTTAGCATCAAGATTCGTGCTTCACCTAGTAGTATTTTAAGTGTCATATCAGTTGCCCTCCTATTTTTGGATGACATTATTTCAATCATCCAAAACTACATACGTCAAATACTTGAAAATACATTCTTCAATGAAATTTGCGAGTCCATCAACCATACATTTTGAGAGAACAGATCTTCATGGAAGCGCAAGATTATGATCAAGGAAGCGGGCTCGGAGAGCGGACATACTGTGGATCTGTAGCAAGATTTTGAGTTATGGACCCATTCGGGCGATTCTGCTTTGTGAGCCGGCGTCGTGCCCATGTATGGCGGCGCCTTCCGCCCGCTCATGCGGTGGGGTTTGGATTACCGACGGTGAGTTGAATGGGAGGAGCGAGTAAAGCCGGGTCCGCGGTTATTAGTTAGTTTTAGTTTATCAGTTTAGTTATTAGTTTATTAGTAATTATTAGTTAGTTATTAGTTTAGTTAATTTTAGTTTATTAGTTTTATTAGTTAGTTTTAGTTTATCATTATTATTAGTTAGTTTTTAATTATTAGTTAGTTTTTTAGTTATTAGTTAGTTATATTATTATTTATTTTAGTTATTAGTTTATTAGTAATTATTTAGTTATTATTAGTTTTAGTTAGTTATTAGTTATTAGTTATTATTATTTATTTTTTTAGTTTATTAGATTAGTTATTATTAGTTTTTATTTAATTTAGTTATTTAGTTTATTAGTTTATTAGTTTTATTTGTCATTTAGTTTTTAGTTATTAGTTATTAGTTATTAGTTTATTAGTTATTTAATTTTTTATTATTTTTATTAGTTAGTTTGATTTAGTTAGTTTAGTTTATTAGTTATTTATTAGTTTATTATTTTAAGTTTTAGTTATTTGTTTAGTTTATTAGGTTTATTATTAGTTAGTTATTAGTTATTAGTTATATTTGTTTATTAATTCATTATTATTAGTTTTGTTAGTTATTATTTTAGTTAGTTATTAGTTATTTATTTATCTATTATTATTATTATTAGTTATTTACTATTATTATTAGTTAGTTATTATTAGTTATTTGTTTAGTTTTACTAGATTTATTAGTTTATTTAGTTAGTTTATTAGTTTTAGTTATTTTTAGTTTATTTTATTAGTTATTATATTTATTTTAGTTAGTTTATTCATTTTTATTAGTTATTTAGTTATTTATGAGTTAGTTGTTATCATTAGTTTTTATTAGGTTTAGTATTTATTTATTACTATTAGTTATTAGTTAGTTGTTATTTGTTTAATTATTAGTTTTAGTTAATATTTAGTAGTTATTAGTTTTGTTTTGTTTTATTATTTAGTTATTAGTTAGTTATTTCAATTTTATAGTTAATTATTATTATGTTATTAGTATTTATTATTATTATTTATTAGTTAGTTATTAGTTGTTGGTTTATTTATTATTTAGTTATTTAGTTTAGTTTTAGTTTTATTATTAGTTAGTTTAGTTTATTATTAGTTTTTAGTTATTTATTAGTTTATTAGTTATTATTAATTTAGTTTTAGTTTGTTTTTATTAGTTATTTAGTAATAATTAGTTATTAGTTTTAGTTAGGTTTTGTTTTAGTTATTATTTAGTTTATTAGATTTTATTATTAGTTATTATTAGTTTAGTTAATTTGTTAATTAATTATATAATTATTATTAGTTAGTTTTTTAATTTATTATTATTATTATTATTATTAGTTTATTAGTTGTTAGTTAGCTTTTTATTACTAGTTATTAGGATTATTATTACATAGTTTGGTTTTAAGTTTTTATTAGTTTTATTATTATTTTAGTAAAACATTTTAGTTTATTAGTTTTTTAGTTTAGTTATTTAGTTATTAGTTATTATTATTAGTTTTAGCTAGTTATTATTAGTTTTGTTAATTTTTTAGTTTATATGGTTATTTATTAGTTTAGATAATAGTTTTAGTTTTATTATTATTAGTTATTAGGCTTTTTATTAGTTTTATTAGTTTTATTAATTATTATTAATTAGTTTGTTTTAGTTAAGTTATTTTTCATTAGTTACTAGTTAGTTATTAGTTATGAGTTTTAACTATTTATTATTTAGTTTAATTAGTTTATTATTAGTTATTATTTATTTTAGCTTTATTATTTATTATTATTAGGTTTATTAATTAGTTAGTTTTTAGTTTAGTTATTAGGTTTAGTTTTTAGTTAGTTTTGTATTAGTTTATTAGGTTTTATTATTTAGTTATTTAGTTTTACTAGTTATTTAATTTAGTTATTTATTATTAGTTTTATTATTAGGTTTAGTTATTATTTTTATTAATAGTTAGTTATTATTAATTTTATTAGTTAGTTTTATTATTATTAGTTAGTTTAGTTATTAGTTATTTAATTAGTTTTTATTAGTTTTAGTTATTTAGTTATTAAGTTTTAGTTAATTAGTAGTTAGTTTTATTTAATTATTTTTATTTGTTCAGTTTATTAGGTTTTTTAATTAGTTTTATAGATTTTTATTTAGTTATTTATTATTAGTTAGTTTTTTTATTAGTTAGTTAGTTATTTAGTCTTATTAGTTATTATTATTTAGTTATTAGATTAGCTTATTTCTTTTTTATTAGTTAGTTTAAGTTTTTTATTTTTTTAGTTTAGTTATTTAATTTTTTAGTACTAGTTTTAGTTAGTTATTAGTTATTATTATTAGTTAGTTTTTTATTATTAGTTATTAGTTATTAATTAGTTAGTTCATTATTTTTAGTTTTATAAGTTTTATTAGTTTTTTTAGTTAGTTATTATTAGTTCTTAAGTTTACTTAGTTATTGGTTAGTTATTTACTATTTAGTTAGTTTTTAGTTATTAGTTTATTATTAGTTTTTTGATTATTTGTTATTAGTTTAGTTATTATTAGTTTGTTATTATTATTATTAGTAATAGTTATTAGTTTATTAGTTTTATTATTAGTTTTTACTTAGTTATTAGTTTTGTTATTATTTGTTTATTAGTTTTAGTTAGTTATAAGTTTATTATTTTTTAGTTATTATTAGTTTTTTTTAGTTATTTGATTTATTAGTTAGTTATTATTAAGTTATTATTAGTTTTATTAGTTATTAGTTTAGTTTTAGTTTAGTTAGTTATTATTAGTTTATTATTATTAGTTATTAGTTAGGTTATTTTAGTTATTAGTTTTTTAGTTATTATTAGATAGTTTAGTTAGTTAGTTATAAGTAGTTAATTATTTTATACTTAGTTATTAGTTAGTTTAGTTTATTGGTTTTAGTTTAGTTAGTTATTATTAATATTATTAGTTTTTTAGTTTTATTAATATTTAGTTAGTTAGTTTTAGGTTTTTTAGTTAGTTTAGTTTTATTAGTTTTATTTTATTAGTTTATTAGTTATTACTTATTATTTTTAGGTTTAGTTAGCTATTATTATTTTAGTTTTTAAGTTTTAATTAGTTATTAGTTTAGTTTTTTTAGTTATTTATTTAATTATTATTAGTTAGTTATTATTAGTTATTAGTTTAGGTTTTTATTATTACTTAGTTATTAGTTATTAGTTATTAGTTTATTATTAGTTTTAGCTATTTAGTTATTTGTTATTAGTTATTATTAGTTAGTTTTATTGTTAATTTAGTCAGTTATTAGTTATTTTTTAGTTTATTAGTTTATTAGTTATTAGTTATTAGTTTTTATTTTTTAGTTATTAGTTAGTTATTAGTTTAGTTATTAGTTATTAGTTAGTTAGTTTTATTATTTTAGTTTTTGACTTATTAGTTATTAGTTATTATTTTATTAGTTATTATTTTATTATTTATTAGTTTTGTAGTTTAGTTTTAATTTATTATTATTTTTTATTAATTTATTAGTTTAGTTAGTTTTTATTAGTTATTAGTTTATTATTATTATTATTAGTTTTAGTTATTAGTTATTAGATTAGTTATTAGATTAGTTATTTTTTATTTTTATTTATTATTAGTTAGTTTAGTTTTTATTAGTTAGCTTATTTAGTTATTATTTAGTTTAGTTATTTATTTTTAGTTATTAGTTTATTATTATTAATTATTATTAGTTATTATTTATTAGTTAGTTAGTTTGTTTGTTAGTTATCAGTTTATTAGTTTATTAGATTAATTATTATTATTATTATTATTATTATTATTATTATTTTATTATTAGTTATTATTAGGTTATTATTTTAATTATTAATTATAATTTTATTAGGTTTACTTTAGTTTTTTAGTTTTATTTTAGTATTTGTTTTTATTAGTTATTAGTTACTTATTAGTTTTGTTTAGTTATTAGTTATTATTAGTTATTAGTTTATTTGTTATTTAGTTTATTAGTTCATTTATTATTTATTTTAGTTATTATTAGCTATTAGTTTTTTAGTTTTATTATTTTATTAGTTTTTAGTTTAGGTTTAGGTTTAGGTTTTAGTTTAGGTTTCTATTTTAATTTATTATTTTATTTTATTTATGTTTATGTTTATTTATTTATTTTATTTATATGTTATATTTAGTTTAGGTTTAGGGTTTTAGGTTTTTAGGGTTTATGGTTAGTTTACAATTTATGGTTTAGGGTTTAGGCTTTTTTTTACTTCATGTTTATGCTTATTTTTTTTTAGTTTATTTTGTTTTTATTGTAGGTTTAGTTTTTTTATAGTTTAAGGTTTAGGTTTTCTTTTTTATTTATTTTTAGGTTCTATTATCTAGGTTTAGGAATTTATTTAGTTTTTATTTTATTTTATTTTACGTTTAGTTTAGTTTTTATTTTATTTAGTTTTTTTTTTTTTAGGTTTATTTTATCTTTTAGTTTAGGCTTTACTTTTTTTATTCTTATTTTAGGTTTAGTTTTTATATTATTTAAGTTTTTTTTAGATTTATTTTATTTTTTAGTTTAGTTTCGATTTTAAATAATTTATTTTAGTTTAATTTTATTTTTTATTTTATTTTGTTTTTAGGTTTAGGTTTAGGTTTTAGTTTTGGTTTTTATTTTATCTTACTATTTTATTTTATTTAGGCTTAAGTTTATTTATTTATTTATTTTAGGTTTTATTTAGTTTAGGTTTAGGATTTTAGGGTTTTAATGGTTAGTTTACAGTTTATGGTTTAGGCTTTAGGGTTATTTTAGTTTAGGTTTAGATTAATTTTATTTAGTTTATTTAATTTTTATTTTAGGTTTAGTTTTTTTTTAATTTAAGGTTTAAGTTTTCTTTTTATTTATTTTAGGTTTTATTTTTAGGTTTAGGTTTTTATTTAGGTTTTATTTTATTTTATTTTATGTTTATTTTATTTTTATTTTACATTTAGCTTTTATTTTATTTATGTTTTTTTCTTTATTTTTAGGTTTATTTTATTTTTTTAGTTTTGTTTTAGTTTTTATTTATTTTATTTTTATTTAGTTTTTATTTTATTTTATTTCTAGGTTTAGGTTTAGGTTTTAGTTTAGGTTTTTATTTTTATTTATATATTTATTTTATTTAGGTTTAGGTTTTTTTATTTATTTTATTTTTAGGTTTTATTTAGTTTAGGTTTTGTGTTTTAGGGTTTAGGGATTAGGGTTTAAAGTTTATGATTGTAGGTTTTAGGGTTTAGGGTTTGGGGTTTAGGGTTTAGGGCTTAAGGTTTAGTGTTTAAGGTGAGTTTTAGGGTTTAGTGTTTAGGGTTTAAGGTTTAGGGTTTAGGGTTTATGAGTTAGGGTTTAGGGTTTAGTGTTTAGGGTTAGGGTTTTATACTTATTTTATTATTATTATTATTATTATTTTAAAGTTAAATAAATTAGTAGGCTTAGGTTTATTTAGTTTATTTAGTTTACCTTTTAGTTTAGTTTTTTATCTTTATGTTTTAGTTGAGGTTTTTATTTTATTTAGGTTTAGGTTTTTTATTGTTTAATTTTAGGATTTATTTAGTTTTGGTTTACATTTTAATGTTTTTATGGTTTAAGGATTATGGTTTAGGGTTTAGAATTTAGGGTTTGGGGTTTAGCATTTAGGGTTATAGGTTTTAGAGTTTAGTGTTTAGGGTTTAGGGTTTAGGGTTTAGGTTTTCAGGGTTTAAGGTTTAGGGTTTAGGGTTAGTTTTAGAGTTTAAACTGTCCGACTGTTGGGCTTACAATTGCCTGGAGTGGTAGCCAGCTAACACCTCCTAAGCTTTAAAATCATGTAGGCGAGTCATATGATTTTGCAAGATAGTTATGTTGTTATTATTCAAAGATAGACAAAATTCCTTAAACCCATTCCCTAAAGAGACTAGAGCATGAGTGGTATAAGTAATGACTTAGTCTAATGCAAATCTTTTCAATTTTTATTTGTATTTGACACTTCATTTTGATAAAGATTTTGGGTTTTTCATATTTCTAAATGCATGATGAAATGGATTATTGGCCAAATCATAAGAGATAAGGGTGAAGCTCCGTTAGTAGGAGTTGCTCTCATAGGTGATGTGGTTCCCATGCATTCAAGAATGGAGGCCCTTAGTTTTGCAAGCATGGTAGAAGATGCATGCATAATATTAGACATACAACCATACATCTAAAGGGTTTCTAAATCTTTTAATTATCTTGATTTAATTCATAGGCCTTATGTGAGGTTATTAGTTATTTAGAAATTTAATTATGAGTTGTAGTTGTGTAAAAGATTTATTTTTCCCTAAGAGCCTAATCGGATCCAGGCCATACAACAAAACATCAATCAAGTAAGAAACTAAGAAAAGGCATGCCATTTCAAATGCACAAGTTAAACATAACATCAAACATTTTATAACTAGCACAAAAGAATAAAAGGTTGGTGCAGTCGGCTGTCACCATACAACCCGAAAAGAAAAATGGGTAGCCGAGCTCTACCCTTATACAACCCAGTACATAAAACCATAATTTGTAATTTACAAATGTTACATGCTATGGGGGGTCTTCAAGTCTTCATGTCTTCATGAATCTTCCTCCTTTGATTTCATTTACTCCACTTCAAAGGCATCACATGGCCTCCCAGGACAAAGCCTTCTAGCCAATGCCCATTCTTATCCCCCCAACCATAATCCTAATTCCTAATTGAAAATTAGATTAAAAATAGGAAAAGTAAATCTAGTCAATGCTCCCCCCCCCATAACAATAATCCTAATTCCTAATTCAAAATTAGATTAAAAATAGGAAAAGTAAATCTAGTCAATGCTCATTCTTATTAGTTATAGTTATTATCTATTAGTAATTAGTTAGTTAGTTTAGTTGGTTATTATTTAGTTATTATTATTTATTACTTATTAATTTTATTAGTTTAGTTTATTAGTTATTAGGTTTAGGTTTTAAGTTTTACTTTTTATTATTAGTTAGTTATTTAGTTATTAGTTTATTAGTTAGTTTAGTTTTTAGTTTAGTTATTATTATTTTTTATTATTCTTAGGTTATTAGTTAGTTTAGTTATTAGGTTTATTAATTATTAGTTATTAATTATTATTTTAGTTAGGTTTTTATTATTAGTTTTAGTTATTAGTTTTATTAGTTAGTTTTAGTTATTAGTTATTAGTTTTAGTTTTAGTTATTATGTTTAGTTGTTAGTTTAGTTTTTTATTAGTTATTAGTTTATTTTTATTATTAGTTTTTTTAGTTATTAGATTTAGTTTTATTTATTAATTAGTTATTAGATTTTTATTAGTTTTTTATTTATTAGTTATTAGTTGTTACTTAGTTAATTATATTATTATTAGTTATTAGATAGGTTATTATTAGTTTAGTTTTAGTTTAGTTTTGTTTTAGTTTAGTTTTTATTTTTAGTTTTATTAGTTAGTTTTATGTTTATTAGTTTAGTTATTCAGTTTATTATTATTAGTTTTTAGTTTTAGTTATTATTAGTTATTAGTTTTTAATAGTTTATTAGTTTATTAGTTTTATTATGTTTAGGTTTTAGTTAGTTATTAGTTTTAGATATTATTTAGTTATTAGTTTAGTTTTTATTAGTTATTAGTTATTTTTAGTTTTTAGTTATTAATTTTAGTTTTAAGTTATTAGTTTAGTTATCATTAGTTATTAGGTTTTTATTAGCATTTAGTTAGTTAGTTAGTTAGTTTAGTTATTTATTAGGTTATTATTAGTTAGTTATTATTATTTATTAGTTATCAATTATAAGTTTAGTTATTATTTAGTTTATTAATTAGTTATTAGTTATTTAGTTATTTAGTTTTTAATAATTTGTTCATTTAGTAATTTAATTATTAATTATTTGTTTAGCTATTATTGCTATTATTAGTTAGTTAGTTTATTAGTTATTGGTTTTAGTTAATTATTATTAGTTAGTTAATTTTTATTTATTATTATTAGTTATTAATTATTATTTTATTAATTTATTATTATTAATTATTAGTTTAGTTATTTTGTTATTAGTTAATAGTTATTGTTTATTTTGTTAATAGGTTTTATTAGTTATTAGTTATTTTTATTATTAGTTATTATTTTAGTTATTTATTTGTTATTATTATTAATTTTATTATTAGTTCTTAGTTTTTTTAGGTTATTATTAGTTAGTTAGTTATTAGTTATTGGTTATTAGTTTTTAGTTAGGTAGTTATTATTTTAGTTATTATTTGTTAGTTATTAGTTTATTAGTTTATTATTAGTTATTTGTTTTTAATTAGTTAGTTTTTTAGTTAGTTAGTTTTAGTTAGTTATTAGTTTATCTTTTTTAGGTTATATAGTTTTTTTGTTTTATTATTTATTTAGTTGTTAGATTTTCATTTAGTTATTAGTTATTAGTTTATTAGTTATTGATAGGTTTAGTTATTAGTTAGTTTTAGTTAGATTTATTATTATTTTTAGTTATTAGTTTTAATTATTATTGTTAGTTTTATTTATTAGTTAGTTTTAGTTTATTAAGTTTTATTAGTTATTTTTAGTTTTAGTAATTATTAATTATTCGTTAGTTTAGTTAGATATTTATTAGTATTAGTTATTTTTTATTATGACTTTATATTAATAGTTTTATTAGTTATATTACTTTTTATTAGTTTAGTATTATTATTTTTAGTTAGTTAGTTAATAATTTATTTATTATTTAGTTTATTAGTTTACTTATTATTAGTTAGTTTTTATTAGTTAGTTTAGTTATTAGTTTCAGTTATTAGTTATAAGTTTAGTTAGTTTTATTTATTATTATTTATTATTATTATTTAGTTTAGATATTAGTTTAGTTTATTCATATTAGTTTTATTAGTTAATTATTTTAGGTTTAGTTAGTTATTAGTTTTTAGTTTAGTTAAGTTTTTATTAGTTAGTTAGTTTATTAGTTTATTAGATTCTTAGTTTAGTTATTAGTTATTAGTTTAGTTATTAATTATTAGTTATTTATGTTTAGTTATTTGTTACTAGTTTAGTTTAGTTAGTTTTTTAGTTAGTTTATTTAGTTTTAGTTATTATTATTTAATTATTAGTTTATTACTTTTATTAGTTTAGTTTTAATTAGTTTTTTAGTTTTAGTTTTTTATTTTTATTTAGTTTTTATTAGTTATTTATTTAGTTAGATAGTTTTTAGTTATTATTAGTTTTTATTAGTTAGTTATTTTAGTTATTATTTAGGTTTTATTATTAGTTATTTAGTCATTATTAGTTTAGTTTTAGTTATTATTTTTTATTATTAGTTTTTAGTTTATTAGGTTTAATATTTAGTTTATGTTTTAGTTTTTAGGTTTTATTATTTATTCATTATTAGTTTAGTTATTATTATTATTTTTTAGTTTAATTATTATTAGTTATTTAGTTTAGTTAGTTATTATTTGCTATTTGTTATTTATTACTTTTTAGTTTTAGTTAGGTTTTATTAGTTATTTGTTATTTATTAATTTATTAGTTTTTTAGTTATTTATTTATTAGTTAATTATTTTATTAGGTTTAGTTATTAGTTTTATTAGTTTATTATTATTGATTATTAGTTGTTAATTATTAGTTTTAGCTTTTAGTTTATTAGTCTTATTTAGTTATTATTAGTTAGTTTTTAGTTTAGTTATTAGTTTTAGTTTTTGGTTTTATTATTTAGTTATTATTTATTAGTTTATTAGTTTATGAGTTTATATTAGTTTTATTAGTTTTATTAGGTAGTTTATTACTTAGTTTTTTAAGTTTTATTATTATTATAATTATTATTTAGTTATTAGGTTTTTAGCTAGTTATTATTAGTAATTAGTTTTAATGTATTAATTATTTAGGTGTTATTAGTTGTTAGTTATTATTAATTATTTTTAGTTTTAGTTTTTAGGTTATTTAGTTTTTATTATTTGTTATTTGTTATTTAGTTTATTTAGTTTTAGTTTTTAGTTTTTATTAGTTTTATTTAGTTATTAGGATTTTTAGTTAGTTTTATTTATTAGTTTATTATTATTATTATTATTATTATTATTATTATTATTATTATTATTATTATTATTATTATTAGTTAGTTAGTTAGTTTTTTTAGTTAGTTTAGTTTATTATTAGGTTTAGTTTTTTTAGTTTATTTATTATTAGTTATATTAGTTTAGCTTATTAGTTTGATTAGTTTTTTTTTTTTATTTTAGGTTTATTATTATTAGGTTATTATTAATTATTTTTATTATTATTAGTTATTATTAGTTAGTTTTATTAGTTTTTCTTATTATTTATTTATTAGTTTTTATTTGTTATTAGTTGGTTTTAGTTATTAGTTTAGTTAATAGTTTATTAGTTTAGGTTTTTAGTTTTAATTAATTATTATTAGTTAGTTTTTTTAGTTTATTGTTAGTTAGTTATTTATTAGTTAGTTTTTTAGTTTTTATTAGTTATTATTAAGTTTATTATTTATTAGTTTTTTAAGGTTTTAGCCATAGTTTTTTACTTTATTAATTTATTATTATTATTTTTTTAGTTATTATTATTTGGTTTTGATTATTATTATTATTATTATTATTATTATTAATTATTATTAGTTTTATTATTAGTTAGTTTTATTAGTTTATTAGTTATTTGTTATTAGTTTAATTTTTTATTTAGTTATTATTATTAGTTCTTAGTTAGTTTTTTAGTTTTAGTTTAGTTTTAGTTTTATTTATTTTATTTAATTTTTTAAGTTATTAGTTATTGTATTATTTTAGTTTTAGTTTTTTTTAATTTTTACTTATTTTGGTTTGTGGTATTACATTAGGTTATTAGTTTTGGTTATTATTAGTTAGGTTCTTAGTTTATTATTAGTTATAAGTTTAGTTTTATCTGTTATTTATTAGCTATAGTAAGTTTTATTTTTAGTTATTATTATTTTATTATTTATTAGTTTAGTTAAGTTATTATTATTATTAATAGTTAGTTATTATTAGTTTTATTAGTTAGTTATTAGTTTTATTAATATTTATTTCTCTTTTTAGTTAGTTATTATTTTTTATTTGTTATTATTAGTTTTAGTTTTTAGTTATTATTAATTAGTTATTAGTTATTAGTTATTTATTATTAGTTATTATAATTATTATTATTATTAAGTTTTTTATTAGTTTTTAGTTGTCAACTTTTATTTCATTAGTTATTAGTTTATTAATTATTATTAGTTATTAGTTTAGTTAGTTATTAGTAGTTATTAGTTTAGTTTTATTATTTATTATTTTATTATTATTAGTTAGTTATTAGTTATTTTAGTTTATTAGCAGTTAGTTATTTATTTTGTTAGTTAGTTTTAGTTATTAGTTATTATTATTATTATTATTATTATTATTATTATTATTATTAGGCTTAGTTTTATTAGTTATTTTAGTTTTATAGTTTATTAGTTTATTATTACTATTAGCTTAGTTAAAATTAGTTATTTAGTTTATTATTAGTTATTAGTTATTATTATTAGTTAGTTAGTTAGTTTAGTTATTAGTTATTTAATTAGTTTATTATTATTAGGTTTAAGTTTAGGTTTAGTTATTTAGTTATTAGTTAGTTTTTTTAGTTATTAGTTTATTATTATTAGTTACTTTTTGTTATTTATTTAGTTTTAGTTATTATTGGTTATTATTAGTTTTACTTTATTTTTAGTTATTTATTAGTTATTATTAGTTATTTGTTTTTATTATTATTATTATTATTATTATTATTATTATTATTATTATTATTATTATTATTATTATTAGTTTTTAGTTATTATAAGTTGTATTAGTTAGTTAGTTTATTAGTTTATTAGTTTATTTAGCTATTAATTTAGTTATTATTTTATAATTTAATTAGCTATTATAAGTTTTAGTTATTAGTTTTATTAGTTTATTTATTAGTTATTTAGCTTAGTTATTTTACTTATAATTATTAGTTTTATTATTAGTTAGTTTATTATTTATTATTATTTTAGTTATTTAGTTATTTAGTTTTATTAGTTTTTAGTTATGATTAGTTTTTTTATTAGTTTTATTAGTTAGTATTAGTTAGTTTTATTTTTATTAGTTTTATTAGTTTTAGTTTATTTATTAGTTATTAGTTTTATTAGTTTATTAGTTATTAGTTTTCATTATTAGTTAGTTTTTTTAGTTTATTAGTTAGTTATTATAGTTGTTAGTTTATTACTATTATTTTTTAAGTTTAATAGTTATTAGTTTAGTTAGTTTAGTTATTAGTTTAGTTTTATTAGTTTTTAGTTAGTTATTTAGTTTATTATTTAGTTATTATTATTAGTTATTTATTATTATTAGTTTTATTTATTATTTTAGTTATTAGTTATTTATTACTTATTTTTATTATTAGTTATAAGTTATTAGTTTTAGTTTTTATTATTAGTTAGTTATTACTTAGTTTTATTATTAATTATTAATTTATTTGTTTATTAGTTTAGTTATTTGGTTTTATTAGTTATTTAATTTAGTTATTTTTGTTAGTTATTATTTATTAGTTATTAGTTTAGTTTATTATTTTTTAGATTCTTAGGTTTATTATTTTTTATGTTTATTTATTAGTTTTTAATTTTAAGTTTTAGTTTATTTTAGTTAGTTTTTTATTAGTTAATATAACTAGTTATTTATTAGCTATTAATAATTATTAGTTTTATTAGTTAGTTATTAGTTTTAGTTTATTAGTTAGTTATTATTAGTTATATTAGTTTAGTTAGTTATTATTACTAGTTAGTTAGTTAGTTATTAGTTAGTTTTTTATTATTAGTTTTAATTACTTTTATTAATTATTAGTTAGTTTATTATTAAGTTGTTATTAGTTTATTTGTTTTTTTATTAGTTAGTTTAGTTATTAGTTAGTTATTAATTAGTTATTAGTTATTTATTTTATTATTAGTTATTAGTTTTTAGTTTAGTTTATTATTATTATTAGTTTTATTATTATTATTATTATTATTATTATTATTATTATTATTTTTATTAGTTTATTTGTTTTAGGTTTAGGTTTATTAGTTTTTATTATTAGATATTTGTTTTTTGTTTTTAGTTTTATTAGTATATTATTATTATTATTTATTATTAGTTTAGATATTTTATTAATTTATTATTAGTTATTAGTTAGTAATTATTATTAGTTTTTTGGTTTAGTTATTACTTTATTTAGCTGTTAATAGTTTTGTTATTAGTTTATTAGTTTAGTTATTATTAGTTAGTTTTAGTTTGTTAGTTAAAAGTTTAGTTATTACTTTAGTTAGTTTTATTAGTTAGTTTATTTATTAATTTATTATTAGTCTATTAGTTTATTATTTTAATTTTTAGTTAGTTATTTAGTTATTAGATTAATTATTATTAGTTTAGTTATTTATTAGTTTATTATTATTAGTTATTAGTTATTATTAGTTACTTAGTTTTTTGTTTTCTGTTTAGGTTATTAGTTAGTTAGTTTTTATTAGTTTATTATTAGGTTTAGTTTGTTGTTTATTAGTTAGTTAGTTTTATTAGTTTTTTATTATTTGTTTATTAGTTTTTTAGGTTTTATTAGTTATTATTTTTATTTTAGCAATTCAGTTTAAGTTTATTAGTTTAGGTTTAGTTTATGTTTTATTAATTCTATTATTAGTTATTTAGTTAATTATTATTTTTATTAGTTTTATTAATTATTATTAGTTTATTAGTTTAGTTATATTATTATTTTATTATTATTATTATTAGTTTTTAGTAAGTTATTTAGTTAGTTATTAGTTTATTATTTTAATTATTATTAGTTATTAGTTAGTTAGTTTAGTTATTATTAATTAGTTAGTTATTAGGTTTTAGGTTATTAGTTTAGTTTTTTAGGTTTATTATTAGTTTATTATTAGTTTAGTTAGTTATTAGTTTTTATTTGTTAGTTAATTAGTTATTAGTTTAGTTATTAATTAGTTTATTATTTTTGTTAGTTTTAGTTATTAGTTTAGTTAGTTAGTAACTAATTTAGTATTATTAGTTTTATTTAGTTTTATTTATTTATTAGTTTATTAGTTTTTTTAGTTAGTTAGTTTATTAGTTTATTAGTTTAGTTTATTAGTTTAGTTATTAGGTTTAGTTATTATTAGTTAATTATTTAATTAGTTTTTTAGTTTAGTTATTAGGTTTAGTTTAGTTACTAATTATTATTATTATTAATATTAGTTTTATTAGTTTTATTTAGTTTGTTATTAGTTAGTTTTTGTTTATTAATTATTAGTTATTATTTCATTTATTTAATTATTAGTTAGTTATTAGTTTTATTTTTTTCGTTTAGTTAGTTGGTTTTTTTAGTTTAGTTAGTTATTAGTTAGTTAGTTAGTAATTTAGTTTATTAGTTAGGTTATTTTATAAGCTAGTTTTATTAGTTTTAGTTAGTTTTATTAGGTTATTAAGTTTAGTTATTATTTTATTATTTATTAGTTTTTATTAGTTAGTTATTAGTTAGTTAGTTTAGTTTTTAGTTTAGTTATTTATTATTAGTTATTAGTTATTAGTTATTTCTTTTTATTTAGTATTTATTATTTATTAACTTTATTAGTTTTTAGTTAGTTTTAGTTATTAGTTTAATTAGTTAGTTATTAGTTTTTATTAGTTATTATTAGGTTATTATTAGTTTTATTATTAGTTTATATAGTTTAGTTAGTTTATTATTAGTTAATATTTTATTAGCTTTATTAATTTTAGTTTTTAGTTATTACTATTAGTTATTAGTTATTAGTTATTAGTTATTATTATTTAGTTTTTAGTTTTATTATTAGTTATTAGTTATTATTATTAGTTTTATTAGTTTTTTATTAGTTTATTATTATTATATAGTTTTATTAGCTATTTAGTTTTATTATTTTAGTTACTTATTTTGTTTTATTAGTTAGTTTTAAGGTTTAAGTTTAGTTTAGTTAGTTATTTAGTTATTAGTTATAGTTTTAGTTATTTATTATTTTGTTATTAGTTATTTATTAGTTATTAGTTAGTTATTAGTTAGTTTTATTAGTTTATTATTTATTAATTTTATTAGTTAGTTTTTTAGTTATTATTAATTTATGGGTTAGTTAGTTTAGTTTAATTATTAGTTTATTAGTTTAGTTAGTTAGTTTTATTAGTTATTATTAGTTTTTAGTTTATTAGTTATTCTTTGTTAGGTTATTGGTTTTTTATTAGTTTTTATTATTAGTTAGTTATCATTATTAGTTAGGTTATTTTATTAGTTATTAGTTTTAGTTTAGTTATTTAGTTATTAGTTTTATGTTTTTCTTATTAATTAGTTATTCAGTTCTTTTTTAGTTTTATTATTTAGTTTATTATTTTAGTTGATTAGTTATTAGTTTAGTTATTAATTTTACCTTATTAGTTTAGTTTATTAGTTTTTAGTTATTAGTTTTAGTTATTAGGTTTTAGTTATTAGTTTTATTCATTTTATTATATTATTATTATTTAGTTAGTTTTATTTTATTAGTTTAGTTATTTAGTTTTATTATTATTTACTAGTTAGTTTTATTTTATTTAGTTTATTTATTATTTTATTAGTTTATTATTATTATTGTTATTTATTATTAAGGTAGTTTTTATTAGTTATTAGTTATCAGTTTAGTTATTATTATTAGTTTAGTAATTTAGTTATTATGTTAGTTTTAGTTAGTTTATTTTTGTTAGTTTTAGTTATTAGTTTTTTTAGGTTTTATCAGTTTAGTTAATAGTTTTTAGTTAGTTAGTTTAACTATTTTTATTTTAGTTATTAGTTTAGTTATTTTTTATTAATAGTTAGTTAGTTATTATTAGTTTTAGTTTATTAGTTATTAGGCTTTTTAGTTATTAGTTAGGTTATTAGTTAGTTATTATTATTAGTTATTTAGTTATTAGTTTATTAGTTTATTATTAGTTATTATTTAGTTATTATTATTTATTAGTTTATTATTAGTTATTAGTTATTAGTTTAGTTAGTTTTTTAGTTATTATTATTTATTAGTTTTTGTTATTAGTTATTAATTTAGTTATTTAGTTTGTTTTATTAGTTTAGTTATTTAGTTAGTTTTATTGTTAGGTTTATTTTTTAGTTATTAGCTTTTTATTAGTTATTAATTTTAATTGTTTAGTTATTTAGTTTAGTTATTTATTATTAGTTTAGTTAGTTATTTTATTAGTTATCATTGAGTAAGTTATTTAGTTTAGTTAGTTTATTAGTTAGTTTAGTTACTAGTTTTAGTTAATAGTTATTATTTATTAGTTAGTTTTTGTTAGTTTATTTATTTATTTATTTAGTTATTAGTTTATTATTATTAGGTTTATTAGTTATTAGTTAGTTAGTTATTATTAATTAGTTATTAGTTATTAGTTATTATTAGTTATTATTATTATTATTATTTTTATTTAGGTTTAGTTTTTTTTAGTTAGTTAGTTTTTAATAGTTATTAGTTAGTTTTATTAGTTATTATTATTATTAGTTATTAGTTCATTTAGTTTTATTATTTATTATTAGTTAGTTAGTTATTTTATTTAGTTTTATTAGTTATTAGTTTTTAATTATTATTATTAGTTTTTTAGTTTATTTTATTAGTTAGTTATTAGTTTAGTTATTATTTGTTAGTTAGTTTTAGTTTTTTTTATTATTAGTTCATTAGTTTAGTTATTAGTTATTATTAGTTAGTTATTTAGTTTAGTTTATCGCCATTATTATTAGTATTAGTTAGTTTTTAGTTTATTAGTTTAGTTTTTTTAGTTTAGTTTAGTTATTAGTTATTTAGTTTTTATTATTAGGTTTTAAGTTTTTAGTTAGTTTTAGTTATTAGTTTATTAGTTAATTTTTAGTTTAGTTAGTTTATTTAGTAAGTTTTATTTTATTATTATTATTATTATTAGTTTATTATTAGTTATTACTTTATTAGTTATTATTATTATTTTATTATTATTAGTTATTATTATTAGTTTTTTTAGTTTATTAAGATTATTAGTTTAGTTTATTAGTTAGTTATTAGTTAGTTTTAATTTATTAATTTTATTCATTATTTAGTTATTAGTTTTATTAGTTTATTAGATTATTAGTTTTATTAATTATTTATTAGTTAGTTATTTATTAGATAGTTTTTTAGCTTATTTAGTTATTAGTTTATTAGGTTTTTAGTTAGTTTAGTTACTTAGTTTTATTAAGTTTATTATTATTTTAGTTTTTCATTTATTTATTTATTAGTTTTATTATTTAGTTATTATTATTAGTTTTTATTAGTTTTTATTTGTTATTAGTTTAGCTCTTAGTTTATTAGTTAGTTAGTTATTAGTTATTATTTAATTTATTATTAGTTTTGTTATTCTTAGTTATTAGTTAATTTGTTTAGTTAGTTATTAGCTTTTTATTATTAGTTAGTTTAGTTATTATTAATTAGTTAGCTATTAATTTATTATGTTATTAGTTTAGATTTTTAGGTTTATTATTAGTTTATTATTTGTTTAGTTAGTTATTAGTTTTTATTGGATTAGTTAGTTAATTAGTTTTTATCAGAATTAGTTTAGTAGTTTAGTTTAGTTTTATTAGTTTTATTAGTTTTATTTAGTTTTTAGTTTTTTAGTTTTTTTAGTTAGTTAGTTTATTAGTTTAGTTTATTATTAGTTAGTTATTAATTATTAGGTTTAGTTATTATTAGTTAGTTATTTATTTAGTTATTAAGTTTAGTTTAGTTATTAGTTATTAGTTATTATTATTATTATTAGTTTTATTAGTTTTATTTAGTTAGTTATTAGTTAGATTTTGTTTATTAATTTTTAGTTATTAGTTAATAGTTATTTGTTTTTAGCAGTTAATTTTATTAGTTAGTTTTAAGTTTTTAGTTTAGTTTAGTTAGTTATTTAGTTATTAGTTTTAGTTTTAGTTATTTTATTATTTTATTATTAGATTGTTATTATTTATTAGTTATTAGTTAGTTATTAGTTAGTTTTATTAGTTTATTATTTATTAGTTTTATTAGTTAGTTTTTTAGTTATTATTAGTTATAGGTTAGTTTGTTTTTATTAGTTTTATTAGTTTAGTTATTAGTTTATTTTAATTAGTTAGTTTTATTAGTTATTATTAGTTTTTATTTTATTACTTATTATTAGTTAGGTTATTAGTTTTTATTATTAGTTAGTTATTATTATTTTTTAGGTTATTTTATTAGTTATTAGTTTTAGTTTAGTTATTTAGTTTTTAGTTTAGTTATTTAGTTATTTTTTTAGGTTTTATTATTAATTAGTTATTCAGTTATTTATTAGTTTTATTATTTAGTTTATTATTTTAGTTTATTAGATTTTAGTTTAGTTATTAGTTTTAGTTTATTAGTTTAGTTTATTAGTTTTTAGTTATTAGTTTTAGTTATTAGGTTTTAATTATTAGTTTTATTAACTTTATTATATCATTATTAATTAGTTTGTTTATTTTATTAGTTTAGTTATTTAATTTTATTATTATTTATTAGTTAGTTTTATTTTATTAGTTTATTATTATTATTATTGTTTATTACTAGAGTAGTTTTTATTAGTTATTAGTTATTAGCTTAGAAATTTATTTATTATGTTAGTTTTAGTTATTAGTTTTTTAAGTTGTATTAGTTTAGTTAATAGTTTTTAGTTAGCTAGTTTAGTTATTTTTTATTTTTGTTATTAGTTTAGTTATTAGTTATTAATAGTTAGTTATTATTATTTTTAGTTTATTAGTTATTAGTTTTTTTAGTTATTGGTTAGGTTATTAGTTAGTTAATATTTAGTTATTATTAGTTTTATTTAGTTATTAGTTATTAGTTACTTAGTTATTAGTTATTATTATTAGTTTATTAGTTTATTATTAGTTATTATTTAGTTTTTTATTAGTTATTAGTTATTATAGTTTAGTCTTTTAGTTTATTATTTATTAGTTTTATTAGTTATTAATTATTAGTTTTAGTTAGTTTTATTTATTTATTTAGTTATGTAGTTAGTTTTATTATTAGGTTTATTTTTTAGTTATTAACTTTTATTAGTTATTAATTTAGTTATTTAGTTTAGTTATTTATTATTAGTTTAGTTAGTTATTTTTATTAGTTATCAGTTAGTAAGTTATTTAGTTTAGTTAGTTTATTAGTTAGTTTAGTTATTAGTTTTAGTTAATAGTTATTATTTATTAGTTAGTCTTTATTAGTCTTTATTATTTATTTATTTATTTATTAGTTTATTATTGGTTAGTTATTAGTTATTAGTTTTTATTAGTTAGTTATTAGTTTCGATATTATTTAGGTTTAGTTAGTTTTAGTTATTAGTTAGTTTTTAGTTTTTGTTAGTTATTAGTTAGTTTTATTAGTTATTATTATTATTATTAATTCTTAGTTTATTTAGTTTTATTATTTATTATTAGTTAGTTAGTTAGTTATTTTATTTAGTTTTATTAGTTATTAGTTATTATTATTATTATTAGTTTTTTAGTTTAGTTTATTAATTAGTTCATTAGTTTTGTTATTAGTTTATTAGTTATTAGTTATTATTAGTTAGTTATTTAGTTTTGTTATTATTAGTTATTATTAGTTATTATTAATTTAGTTTACTTTTTTTTTAGTTTAGTTTAGTTATTAGTTTTTTTTTATAATTATTAGGTTTTATGTTTTGAGTTAGTTTTAGTTATTAGTTTATTAGTTAGTTTTTAGTTAAGTTAGTTTATTCACTTAGTTTTATTTTATTAGTTATTATTACTATTATTAGTTTATTATTAGTCATTACTTTATTAGTTTTTATTTATTTATTATTATTATTAGTTATTATTTCTAGTTTATTAGGTTCATTAGTTTAGTTTATTAGTTAGTTATTAGTTAGTTTTAGTTTATTAGTTTTATTAGTTATTTAGTTATTAATTTTATTAGTTTATTAGATTATTGGTTTTATTAGTATTTTATTAGTTAGTTATTTATTAGTTAGTTTTAGAAGTTTAGTTATTTAGTTTTATTAGGTTTATTATTAGTTATTTTGGTGATTTATTTATTAGTATTATTATTTAATTATTATTATTAGTTATTAGTTATTTTTAGTTTTTATTAGTTATTAGTTATTTTAGTTATTGTATTATATTTATTACTATTATTTATTTATTATTATTAGTTATTATTCTTTTATTATTAGTTATTTTATTATTAATTGTTTTATTATTAGGTTATTACTTTTTTAGGTTTATTATTATTTTATTATTATAGTTATTAGCTTTATTAATTATTTATTAGTTAATTTAATTATTTAGTTATTAGTTTTATTATTAGCTATTAGTTTTAGTTAGTTATAGATTGGTTTACTTTTTATAAGTTTTATTTAGTTATTAGTTTATTAGTTTTTTAGTTAGTTAGTTTATTAGTTTATTAGATTAGTTTATTATTAGTTATTAGGTTTAGTTATTATTAGTTAATTATTTAATTAGATTTTAATTTAGTTATTAGGTTTAGTTTATTTACTATTATTATTATTATTATTATTATTATTAGTTTTATTAGTTTTATTTAGTTAGTTATTAGTTAATTTTTGTTTATCAATTATTAATTATTAATTAGTTTATTTAGTTATTAGTTAATTATTAATTTTTTTTTAGTTTAGTTAGTTGTTTTATTAGTTTAGTTAGTTGGTTTTTTTAGTTTAGTTAGTTATTTATTAGTTATTAGTTTAATTATTTAGTTTATTTATTAGTTATTTATTAGTTAGTTAGTCTTAGTTTTATTAGTAATTATTATTATTATTATTATTATTATTAGTTTAGTTATTATTAAGTTATTAGTTTTAACAGTTTTTTATTTTATTAGGTTAGGTTATTATTAGTTATTAGGATTATTAGTTTATTTTTAGTTATTATGTACTTTTTATTTATTTTAGTTATTATATCTAGTTATTATTATTAGTTATTAGCTTAGTGTAATTTATTAGTTATTAGTATAGTTATTAGTTTATTAGGTTTATTATTAGTTTTATTAGTTAGTTAGTTTAGTTTTTTATTATTTATTAGTTTATTAGTTAAGTTTTTTTGTTCATTATTACTTATTAATTTATTAGTTATTTATTATTAGTTTATATAGTTTATTATTATTAGTTATTAGTTAGTTATTTATTATTAGTTTAATTTTATTAGTTATTTAGTTATTAGGTTTACTTAGTTATTATTAGGTAGTTATTAATTATTAATTAATAGTTTATTAGTTAGTTAGTTTATTTAGTTTATTTAGTTTTTATTAGTTATTAGTTATTATTATTAGTTTTAGTTTTATTAATTATTAGTTATTAGTTGTAGTTATTATTAGGTTTAGGTTTAGGTTTAGTTATTAGTCAGTTATTAGTTTTATTAGCTATTAGTTATTAGTTAGTTAGGTTTATTAGTTAGTTTATGTTTTAGTTAGTTCTTATTACTTATTAGTTTAATTAGTTTTATTAGTTTATTAGTTATTTTAGTTATTATTTATTAGTTATTTAGTTTATTAGTTTATATTATTATTATTATTTATTTTAATTTTATTATTAGTTATTAGTTTGTTTAATTATTAGTTTATTATTTAGTATTAGTTAGCTAGTTTTTATTAGTGTAGTTATTTATTATTAGTTATTATTTATTAGTTATTATTAGTTATTTTATTAGTTTAGTTAATTTATTAAGTTTTATTAGTTTATTAGTTTAGTTTTATTAGTTAGTTAGTTTATTGTTATTTAGTTTTAGTTTCATTATTTTTTAGTTATTTATTATGTTTAGTTTAGTTATTTAGTTATTATTAGTTAGTTATTAATATTATTAGGTTATTAAGTTTTAGTTTTATTAGTTATTAGTTATTATTTATTAGTTATTAGTTTAGTTATTAGTTTTAATTATTATTATTTATTAGTATTTAGTTTTAGTTATTTAGGTTTTATTTGTTATTTAGTTTTTTGCTATTTTATATTATTATTAGTTTAGTTGGTTTATTATTTATTGGTTCCATTATTAGTTTAGTTATTTTAGTTATTAGTAGTTATTTAATTATTAATATTAGTTATTATTTTATTATTATTATTATTATTTATTTTATTAGTTTTATTATTATTACTTATTATTATTTTAGTTGGTAGTTATAGTTATTGGTTTAGGTTTAGTTACTTATTATTAGTTAGTTAGTTATTATTTAGTTATTAATTAGTTATTCTTAGTTAGTTTATAATTAGTTATTAGTTTATTAGTTAGTCATTAGTTATTAGTTAGTTTTATTATTATTATTAGCTTTAGTTATTAGTTATTATTAGTAAGTTAGTTTATTAGTTATTAGTTATTAGTTCTATTAGTTTAGTTTTTTTATTAGTTAGTTCATTATTATTATAAGTGTAGTTTATTTATTATAGCCATTAGTATTAGTTATTATTATTTATTATTATTAGTTATTTATATATTTATTATTAGTTTTGTAAGTTAGTTATTAGTAATTCATTTATTTATTATTATTAATTATTTGTTTAGTTTGTTATTAGTTTAATTATTATTAGTTATTTATTAGTTAGTTATTAGTTAGTTTTATTAGTTAGTTTTTTAGTTTATTATTAGTTAATAATTTTTAATATTTAGTTAGTTATTTATTTATTAGTTTAGTTATTTATTTTTTTTTTTATTTATTAGTTATTAGTTTTATTTATTAGTTATTAGTTTTCTTTTGTTAGTTTAGTTATTTGTTATTTAGTTTATTATTAGTTAGTTTTTTTCGATTTTTATTAGTTATTTGTTATTACTAGATATTAGTTTTTAGTTTTTAGATATTGTTAGTTAGTTAGTTTTAGTTATTAGTTTATTAGTTAATATTTTATTAGTTATTATTAGTTTTAGTTATTTATTTAGTTATTAGTTTATTAGTTTAGTTATTATTAATTATTAGGCTTATTAGTTAGTTATTTTATTATTATTAGTTTGTTAGTTTTTTATTAGTTTTATTAGTTATTATTAGTTATTATTATTATTTTATTAGTTATTAGTTATTTTTAGGTATTAGTTTATTAGTTTTAATTGGTTATTAATTATTTTAGTTATTATTTGTTATAAGTTATTATTAGTTATTAGTTTATTAGTTTTTATTGGTTATTAGTTATTTTAGTTATTATTAGCTATTAGTTTTAGTTAGTTCTTATTTGTTAGTTATTATAGTTTTTATTATTAGTAATTATTAGTTTTAGGTTAGTTATTAAGTTAGTTAGTCCTTTTTATTATTATTTATTAGCTATTAGTTATTAGTTAATTAGTTTTTTTAGTTTTTATTTAGTTTTTATTAGTATTAGTTTAATTATTATTAGTTAGTTTTTAATTTAGTTATTATTAAGTTTAATAGTTATTAGTTTTATTATTAGTTAGTTATTTTTATTAGTTAGTTATTTATTATAATTTTTAGTTATTATTAGTTATTAGTTATCTATTAGTTAGTTATTAGTTTTATTATTAGTTTTATTATTATTAGTTATTAGTTTTATTATTATTTTAGTTAATTATTATTTATTAGTTATTAGTTATTAGTTTAATTATTATTAGTTTTATTAGTTTTATTAGTTTATTTATTGGGTTTTAGTTTATTTGTTATTAGTTATTATTTATTATTTATTATTAGTTTTATTATTACTTATTTAGTTATTAGTTTTTAATTATTATTATTAGTTTATTAGTTCTTATTTTGTTTTAGTTATTTTAGGTTTTATTTTATTTTAGTTTTAGTTTTATTATTATTATTAGTTTTTTATATTAGTTTTATTAGTTCTTAGTTATTAGTTTATTTATTAGTTTAGTTATTCTTAGTTATTTAATTATTAGTATTAGTTATTAGTTATTAGTTTATTATTATTATTATTATTTTATTTATTTTATTAGTTTATTATTATTACTTATTATTATTTAGTTAGTTAGTTATTAGTTATAGTTATTAGTTTAGGTTTAGTTATTTATTAGTAGTTAGTTAGTTATTATTTAGTTATTCCTTAGTTATTCTTAGTTAGTTTATTAGTTAGTTATTAGTTATTAGTTAGTTTTATTATTATTATTAGCTTTAGTTATTAGTTATTATTAGTAAGTTAGTTTATTAGTTATTAGTTATTAGTTCTATTAGTTTAGTTAGTTAATTATTATTAGATATTAGTTTAGTTTTTTTATTAGTTAGTTCATTATTATTATAAGTGTAGTTTATTTATTATTAGTTATTAGTTTATTAGTTAGTTTTTATTAGCTATTAGTTATTATTAGTTATTTATATATTTATTACTAGTTTTGTAAGTTACTTATTAGTAATTCATTTATTTATTATTATTAGTTATTTATTTAGTTTGTTATTAGTTTAATTATTATTAGTTATTAGTTAGTTATTTAGTTAGTTAGTTTTATTAGTTAGTTTTTTAGTTTATTATTAGTTATTACTTTTTAATATTTAGTTAGTTATTTATTTATTAGTTTAGTTATTTATTTTTTAGTTTATTTATTAGAGTTTTGTTTTGTTAGTTTAGTTATTAGTTATTTAGTTTATTATTAGTTAGTTTTTTTAATTTTTATTAGTTATTAGTAATTATTAGTTATTTGTTTTCAGTTTTAAGATATTATTA
Organism: Cymbidium sinense; assembly: GCA_021442155.1. NCBI lineage: Eukaryota > Viridiplantae > Streptophyta > Magnoliopsida > Asparagales > Orchidaceae > Cymbidium > Cymbidium sinense. Next base: position 58,972,561 of record CM038224.1, on the reverse strand, counting down.
GTTAGTTAGTTTTAGTTATTAGTTTATTAGTTAATATTTTATTAGTTATTATTAGTTTTAGATATTTATTTTATTACTTTAGTTATTTATTTAGTTATTAGTTTATTAGTTTAGTTATTATTAGTTATTGGCTTATTAGTTAGTTATTATATTATTATTAATTATTATTAGTTTGTTAGTTTTTTATTAGTTTTATTAGTTATTATTATTATTATTATTAGTTATTATATTATTAAGTATTAGTTTATTAGTTTATTAGTTTTAATTGGTTATTAATTATTTTAGTTATTATTTGATATAAGTTATTATTAGCTATTAGTTTATTAGTTTATTTGTTTTTATTGGTTATTAGTTATTTTAGTTATTATTAGTTATTATTAGCTATTAGTTTTAGTTAGTTTTTATTTGTTAGTTATTATAGTTTTTATTATTAGTAATTATCAGTTTTAGGTTAGTTATTTAGTTAGTTAGTTCTTTTTATTATTATTTATTAGCTGTTAGATATTAGTTAATTAGTTTTTAGTTTTTTATTTAGTTTTTATTAGTTATTAGTTTAATTATTATTAGTTAGTTTTTAGTTTAGTTATTATTAGGTTTAATAGTTATTAGTTTTATTATTAGTTAGTTATTTCTAATAGTTAGTTATTTATTATTATTTTTAGTTATTATTAGTTATTAGTTAGTTATTAGTTTTATTATTAGTTTTATTAGTTTTATTATTATTAGTTATTAGTTTTATTATTATTAGTTTTAGTTAATTATTATTTATTAGTTATTAGTTTAATTATTATTAGTTTTATTACTTTTATTAGTTTATTTATTGGGTTTTAGTTTATTTGTTATTAGTTAGTTATTAGTTAGTTTTTAGTTTATTATTTAGTTAGTTTTAGTTTTTATTAGTATTATTTAGTTATTAATTTATTATTATTACTTTTATTAGTTATTATTTAGTTATTATTAGTTTTAGTTATTAGTTAGTTTGTTTTAGTTATTAATTATTATTTATTTAGTTATTAGTTATTTCTTAGTTTATTAGTTTATTAATTATTAGTTATTAGTTTTAGTTTAGTTAATTATTTATTTATTAGTTATTAGCTATTAGTTAGTTATTTAGTTTTTTAGTTATTTGCTTAATTATTTAGTTTTATTTATTTTATTAATTTTAGTTAGTTTTATTAGTTTTAGTTTAGTTTTATTAGGTTTATTATTATTAGTTTTTAGTTTAATTATTTAGTTTTAGTTATTATTTATTATTAGTTAGCTATTATTATTAATTAGTTTTAGTTAGTTTTATTATTAGTTTATTTTATTAGTTAGCTATTATTATTATTATTAGTTATTTAGTTATTAGTTTCATTTTATTCAATTTTTTAGTTATTATTTTAGTTATTAGTTATTATTTATTATTAGTTAGTTTTATTAGTTTATTAGTTATTAGTTAGTATTTATTAGTTTTTTTTATCAATTTTATTAGTTTTAGCTATTAGTTTTATTAGTTTATTTATTATATTTTATTAGTTATTAGTTATTGGTTTAGTTTTTTTAGTTATTATTATTAGTTATTATTACTTTTTAGTTATTGGTTTTTTTTGTTATTAATTATTAGCTTATTTATTAGTTATTTATTAGTTTAATTTTTTAGTTAGTTATTATTATTAGTTAGTTAGTTTAGTTAGTTTTTATTTATTAGTTAGTTTAGTTATTAGTTTATTAGTTCTAGTTTTTTAGTTAGTTATTATTAGTTTATTATTGTCAGAGTTATTATTAGGTTATTAGTTTTATTATTATATTACTATTAGTTTATTATTACATTAGTTTACTATTTATTATTATAGTTTTAGTTATTATTTTAGTTATTAGTTTTTTGTTAGTTATTAGTTATTATTATTATTATTTAGTTTTTAGTTTATTATTATTTTAGTTATTATTAGTTTTATTAGTTTATTTATTATATTTTATTAGTTATTAGTTATTGGTTTAGTTTTTTTAGTTATTATTATTAGTTATTATTACTTTTTAGTTATTTTTTTGTTATTAATTATTAGCTTATTTATTAGTTATTTATTAGTTTAATTTTTTTAGTTAGTTATTATTATTAGTTAGTTAGTTTAGTTAGTTTTTATTTATTAGTTAGTTTAGTTATTAGTTTATTAGTTCTAGTTTTTTAGTTAGTTATTATTAGTTTTATTATTAGTTATTAGTAGTTATTATTAGTTGGTTATTAGGTTTATTATTAGTTATTAGTTATTAGTTTTATTACATTTTTAGTTTACTTATTATTATTTAGTTAGTTTAGTTATTATTTTAGTTATTAGTTTTTTGTTAGTTATTAGTTATTATTATTATTATTTAGTTTTTAGTTTATTATTATTTTAGTTATTATTAGTTATTTAGTTATTTAATTATTAGTTATTATTATTATTTTAGTTATTAGATCTTATTAGTGTTTAGTTTTATTAGTTTTAGTTAGTTATTATTATTATTATTAGTTTTAGTTATTAGTTTAGTCATTAGTTATTAGTTTAATTAGTTTAGTTTTTATTATTTAGTTTTAGCTATTAGTTTTAGTTATAGTTATTAGTTTTAGTTTGTTATTTGTTTATTAGTTAGTTATTTATTATTTTTAATATTTAGTTTATTCGATTTTATTAGTTATTAGTTAATTAATTAATTATTAGTTAGTTAATTAATTATTAGTTTATTAGTTAGTTTTTTATTATTTAGTTATTTTTTATTAGTTTTTAGTTATTAGTTAGTTAGTTTATTATTTATTATTAGTTAGTTATTATTTAGTTATTAGGTTTAGTTATTAGTTTTAGTTTATTAATTTATTATTAGTTTATTAGTTTATTAGTTTTTATTTAGTTATTTAGTTTTATTATTAGTTTTATTGAGTTATTAGTTTATTATTTATTATTAGTTAGTTATTAGTTTAGTTTTATTATTAGTTTTTATTAGTTATTAGGTTATTTCTTTATTAGTTATTAGTTAGTTATTATTAGTGATTATTTGTTTAGTCTAGTTTATTTAGTTTTTAGTTAGTTATTATTAGTTTAGTTTATTTTAGTTAGTTTAGTTATTTGTTTATTAGTTATTTATTAGTTAGTTTTATTTAGTTTTAGTGATTAGTTTTATTATTAGTTTAGTTATTTTTAGTTTATTATTTATTAGTTTTTTTTAATTTAGTTTAATTAGTTTTTTAGGTTATTTAGTTTTTAGTTTATTAGTTTATTATTATTAGTTTTATTAGTCTTTTTATTAGTTAGTTAGTTATTTAGATTTTATTAGTTATTAGTTAATTTTATTAGTTTAGTTAGTTTTTAGTTTTATTAGTTTTAGTTATTATTTTATTAGTTTTAGTTAGTTATTATTTAGTTATTTAGTTTATTAGTTTTATTTTATTAGTTAATTAAGCTTTTGTTTATTAGTTATTAGTTAATTTAGTTATGAATTTAGTTTTTAATTATTATTAGTTAACTATTTAGTCATTAGTTTTATTAGTTTTAGGTTTAGTTTGGTTAGTTATTTAGGTTTCATTAGTTATTAGTTAGTTTTACTAGTTTTTTGTTATTAGTTTAGTTTAGTTAGTATTAATTATTAGTTTATTATTATTAGTTAGTTATTAGTTAGTAAATATTATTTTTTAGTTATTATTTATTATTATTATATTTTTTATTAGTTAGTTAGTTTTAGTTTTGTTTAATTAGTTTATTAATAGTTATTAATTTATTATTTTATTAGTTATTATTTTTATTAGTTATTTATTAGTTATTATTAGTTAGTTATTTTTATTATTATTAGTTTATTAGTTTTAGTTAGTTTTAAGTTAATTATTAGTTATTATTTTAATTAGTGATTAGTTATTTATTTAGTTATTATTATTAATATTAGTTATTTGCAATTATTATTAGTTAGTTATTATTAATTAATGTTTAGTTTTATTAGTTTATTTAGTTAGTTTATTAGTTTTATTTTTTAGGTTTTAGTTATTAGGTTTAGTTATTAGTTATTAGTTTAGTTTTATTTATTTCTATTAGTTATTAGTTATTATTAGTTTATTAGGTTTTAGTTTATTAGTTTTAGTTTATTTTTTTATTTATTATAGTTAGTTTATTTATTTTAGTTAGTTTATTAGTTTTTTAGGTTTATTATTATTAGTTTTTATTATTATTTATGAGTTAGTTATTATTATTAGTTTATTATTAATTATTATAATATTTTAGTTTTTATTAGGTTTATTATTAATTTCTTATTATTATTATTGGTTATTAGTTTTAGTTATTATTTATTAGTTATTAATTTAGTTATTATTATTAGTTTAGTTTAGTATTATTATTTAGTTATTAGTTAGTTATTATTATGTTATTACTATTTATTATTATCTTTTATTAATTAGTTATTAGCTATTAGTTTATTTATTATTTAATTATTTAGTTTAGTTTTAGTTTTATTATTAGTTAGTTTAATTTATTATTAGTTTTTAGTTATTTATTAGTTTATTAGTTTGTTTATAAGTTTAGTTATTTAGTTTAGTTTAGTTTTTTTATTTTATTTAGTAATTATCATTTATAGTTATAATTTTAGTTATTTTATTTAGTTGGTTAGTTATTATTGTTTTATTATTAGTTATTAGTTTTTTATTATTTAGTTTATTAGATTTTATATTATTATTATTAGTAGTTTATAATTTATTATTATTAGTTAATTTTATTTTAATATTATTTATTTATTAGTTATTAGTTTTTTTATTAAATTAGTTAATTAATGTTTAATTATTTGGTTATTATTATTATTATTATTTAAACATTTTATATAAGTTTATTAGTTTTTATTTTTATTAATTATTATGAGTTAATTTGTTTATTAGTTTATTTTAGTTAGTTAGTTTTATTAGTTATTATTATTAGATTTAGTTAGTTTTAGTTATTTAGTAGATGTTTTTAGTTTTATGTTATTATTATTATTATTAGTTTTTTTTTTTATTTTATTATTTAGTTTTTTTATTTTTTATTAGTTTTATTAGTTATTATTAGTTAGTTGGTATTAGTTATTTATATTAGTTATTATTAGTTATTAGTTTTGTTTTAGTTATTTATTATTTAGCTTTATTTTGTTATTATTAGTTATTATTTATTTTATTTAGTTTTATTATTTATTATTAGGTATTAGTTAGTTAGTTATTTTATTTATTAGTTAGTTTAGTTATTTTATTTATTATTAGTTTTATTATTTAATTATTTAGTTTAATACATTTAGTACTTATTTATTAGTTTTATTAGTAGGTTTTAATTATTATTATTTTTATTAGTTTATTAGTTAGTTTTATTATTATTAGTTAGTTTAGTTTTTAGTTATTTAGTTAGTTATTATTAGTTTTAGTTATTTAATTATTAAGTTTTAGTTAGTTATTAGTTGGTTTTATTTAGTTATTTTCTTAGTCTAGTTTATTAGGTTTTTTTATTAGTTTTATTAGTTTTTATTTAGTTATTTATTATTATTTAGTTTTTTTATTCATTTGTTAGTTATTTAGTTTTATCAGTTATTATTATTTAGTTATTAGTTTTTTATTAGTTAGTTTAAGTGCTTTAGGTTTTTTGTTTAGTTATTTAGTGTTTTAGTTCTTAGTTTCATGTAGTTATTAGTTATTATTATTAGTTAGTTAGTCATTATTAGTTATTAGTTATTAGTTAGTTAGTTCAATTTTTTTTAATTTTATTAGTTTTATTAGTTTTTTTTAGTTTTATTAGTTTTATTTAGTTTATTAGTTTAGTTATTTATATATATTAGTTATTATTAGTTATTAGTTTTGTTATTAGTTTTAGTTAGTAATTTAATTATTATTTAGTTATTTAGTTTAATAGTTTATTATTTATTAGTTAGTTAGTTTTATTAGTTTAGTTAGTTAGTTATTATTTAGTTATTATTATTTAGTTTATTAATTTATTAGTTTATTAGTTTGTTAGTTTTGTTAGTTTAGTTTAGCTTATTAGTTATTACTTTTTAGTTATTAGTTATAACTTTTAGTTTAGTTTTATTATTACTTTTAATATTATTAGTTAGTTAGTTTAGTTTTTAGTTATTAGTTTTATTTTAGTCATAGTTATTATTATTTTATTATTAGTTTATTTAATTAGTTATTAGTTTAATTATTAGTTTTTTTAATTATTATTTAGTTATTTAGTTAGTTTTAGTTTTTTATATTTATTAGTTAATTATTATTATTTATTTTAGTTATTATTATTAGTTATTTTAGTTTTATTAGTTTAGTTTATTAGTTATTAGTTCAATTTTTATTAGTTAATTATTATTATAAGTTTAGTTATTTAGTATATTTTTATTAGTTTTATTAGTTTTATTATTTTATTATTTTGTTTATTAGTTATTATTTTAGTTTTATAATTAGTATTAGGTTTTTATTAGTTGGTTATTATTTTTGTTAGTTTACTTTATTAGATATTTGTTATTAGTTAGTTTTTTTAATAATATTATTATTATATAGTCATTATTATTATTAGTTAGTTAGGTTTATTTGCTTTATTATTTCAGTTTATTAGTTATTATTAATTTGTTTTAGTTTTATTTAGTTTATTAGTTATTAGTTATTAGTTTTATTAGTTTATTAGTTATTAGTTAGTTATTATTATTATTAATTAGTTATTATTAATTAGTTATTATTAGTTAGTTTGTTTTATTATTAGTTTTAGTTAGTTATTAGTTTATTAGTTTATTAGTTATTAGTTTTGTTATTATTAGTTATTAGTTTATTAATTATTATTTTAGTTATATTTTATTAGTTTTGTTAGTTTTACTTAATTATTATTTAGTTAGTTTATTATTATCGTTTATTATTTAGTTTATTTTATTATTATTATTTTAGATTTTAGTAGTTTATTATTAGTTATTATTATTTTTATTTAGTTATTAGTTTAGTTTATTAGTTATTATTTTATTTGTTATTATAGTTATTTAATTTTAATTATTAATTAGTTTTTTATTAGTTTTATTATTAAGATTTTAGTTATTAGTTAGTTATTTATTATTTTATTTTATTATGTAGTTAGTTTTAGTTTTAGATTATCGCTTTTATTATTATTTTAGTTATTATTAGTTTAGTTATTAGTTTAGTTATTTAGTTTAGTTATTAGTTTAGTTATTTGTTATTATTAGTTGAAGTTTCTTTAATTATTAGGATTTTAGTTTAGTTTAGTATTAGTTCATTATTATTATTAGCTTATTATTATTTATTAGTTTTATTTATTAATTAGTTATTAGTTTAGTTATTATTATTATTATATTAGTTATTATTATTAGTTTATTAGTTTATTAGTTATTATTTAGTTAGTTTTAGTTTTTAGTTATTAGTATTATATTAATTATTATTATTTATTTTAGTTATTATATTATTAGTTATTTTAGTTTTATTAGTTTAGTTTATTAGTTATTAGTCCGTTTTTTATTTGTTAATTATTATTATTATAAGTTTAGTTATTTTAGTTTATTTTATTAGTTTTATTAGTTTTATTATTATTATTTTATTACTATTTTATTTTATTAGTTATTAGGTTTTAGTTATTAGTCTTGTTAGTACTTTACAGTATTATTAGTTTTTTATTAGTTATTATTATTATTATTAGTTAGTTAGTTTAGTTATTAGTTTTATTATTTTATTAGTTAGTTTTATTTTAGTTTATTAGTTATTATTAATATTTATTAGTTATTTATTAATTATTTTTTATTATTAGTTAATTATTATTAGTTATTATTTATTATTATTAGTTAGTTTTATTATTAGTTTTAGTTAGTTATTAGTTAATTATTAGTTTATTAGTTATATAGTTATTATTATTATTAATTTATTATTTAGTTAGTTATGTTTTTTAGTTAGTTAGTTACTATTAGTTTCATTATTATTTAGTTAGTTATTATTGCTTATTATTTAGTTTATTAGTTATTATTAGTTAAGTTATTTAGTTTAGTTATTATTTATTATTAGTTATTAGTTTAGTTATTAGTTTAGTTTATTAGTTATTAATTTTTATTAGTTATTAGTTATTAGTTAGTTATTTAGTTTTAATTGTTAGTTAGTTATTAGTTTATTATTATTAGTTTTTTTAATTATTAGTTATTAGTTATTTATTATTTTTATTTATGTAGTTAATTTTAGTTTAGTTATATTAGTTATTATTAGTTATTAGTTTAGTTTATTAGTTTAGTTATTTAGTTATTAGTTTAGTTTTTGTTATTATTGAGGTTTTAATTATGGGGATTTTAGTTTAGTTGGTTTTAGTAGTTATTATTATTAGTTATTATTATTAGTTTATTATTAATTATTAGTTTTAGTTATTAATAAGTTATTAGTTAGTTATTATTATTATTTAGTAGTTATTATTATTAGTTATTATTTTAGTTACTATTAGTATATTAGTTTTAGTTTATTATTATTATTTTTATTATTATTAGTTTATTATTTATTAGTTATTATTTTTAGTTTAGTTTTATTATTATATTAGGAAGTTTTTATTAGTTTTATTAATTTAGTTGATTAGTTTTTAGTTATTTAATTTGTTAGTGATTAGGTTTAGTTATTTGTTAGTTTTTAGTTTTATTATTAGTTTATTAGGTTTTAGTTTATTAGTTAGTTATTCATTTAGTTTTAGTTGGTTTATTGGTTTTATTATTAATATTATAGTTATTAGTTTATTAATTAGTTATTAGTTTAGTTTAGCTATTAGCCATTAATTTTACTAGTTTTAGTTAGTTATTATTAGTTTAATTCTTATTAGTTATTAGTTTATTTAGTTTTATTTGTTATTTAGTCATTAGTTTTATTAGTTAGCTATTAGTTTTATTAATTAGTTAGTTTATTAGTTTTTTTAGTTTGTTAGTTTTATTAGTTATTGGTTTATTAGTTAGTTTATTATTAGTTTATTAGTTTATTAGTTATTATAATAGTTAGTTATTATTATTATTTATTGTTATTATATTAGTTATTATTATTAGTTTTAGTGTCTAGTTTATTAATTTATATTAGTTTAGATATTTATTATTAGTTATTGATTTATTAGTTTTATTATTAGTTATTTATGTTTTATTATTATTAATTATTATTATTATTATTAGTTTAGTTTAGGTTTTAGTTATTATTAGTTTAGTTTATTTTAGTTATTAGTTAGTTATTCCTTTAGTTATTTAGTTTAGTTAGTTATTAGTTTTGATTTTACTAATTATTATTAGTTAGTTTAGTTTATTAATTTTTAGTTATTTATTTATTTGTTTAGTTTTATTAGTTATTAGTTATTAGTTAGTTTTTAGTTATTATTATTAGTTATTAGTTTATTATTAGTTATTATTAGTTATTAGTTTTTCTAGTTATTATTAGGTTTTGTTTATTAGTTGATTATTTTTTATTATTAGTTTTATTAATTTAGGTTTAGTTTTTTACTTTAGTTAGTTATTAGTTATTTTTAGTCATTTGTTTATTTATTAGTTTTATTAGTTTTAATTAGTTATTAGTTATTAGTTTAGTTATTATTAGTTATTACTTTATTATTATTGGTTTTTTTAGTTTATTATTTATCATTATTAATTTTATTAGTTTAGTTATTAGTTTATGTTTTATTATTAATTATTTATTAATTAGTTTATTAGTTTAGTTATTCCTATTTATTATTATTTATTAGTTATTAGTTTAATTTATTAGTTTATTATTTTTTAGTGTATTAGGTTTATTATTATTATTTATTTGTTTAGTTATTAGTTATTATTTTATTAGTTAGTTATTAGTTAGTTAGTTTAGTTATTTATTATTAGTTATTAGTTTTTATTTAGTTTTTATTATTTATTTAGTTTATTAATTTTTAGTTAGTTTAATTTTAGTTATTAGTTTATTTAGTTAGTTATTAGTTTAGTTATTAGTTATTATTATTATTTTTAGTTTAGTTAGTTTAGTTCATTTTATTATTAGTAATTATTTTATTAGTTTGATTAATTTTAGTTTTAGTCATCATATTATATTAGTTATTATTATTATTATTTAGTTTTTAGTTTTATTATTAGTTATTAGTTGTTATTATTATTAATTATTAGTTATTAGTTTTTATTATTATTATTATTGGTATTAGTTATTTAGTTTAGTTATTTTTTAGTTAGTTATTTTAGTATTAATTAGTTTTTTATTAGTTTTTATTTTAGTTATTACTCTAGTTTAGTTCCTTCATTATTAAGTTATTAGTTAGTTATTAGTTAGTTTTATTAGTTTATTGTTTATTTTAGTTAGTTAGTTTTTATTAGTTTTATTAGTTTAGTTAGTTAGTTTAGTTTAGTTATTAGTTTTATTAGTTAGTTTACTAGTTATTGGTAGTTTTAGTTTATTAGTTATTATTAGTTAAAGTTATTAGTTTTTTATTAGTTTTATTATTTTAGTTATTATTATTTGGTTATTTATTTTTTTATTATTTTAGTTTAGTTATTTAGTTATTAGTTTAAGGTTTTTATTATTAATTAGTTATTTAGTTATTTATTAATTTTATTATTTAGTTTATTATTTTAGTTTATTAGTTTAGTTTATTATCTTAGTTTATTAGTTTTTTAGTTTCTTTAGTTTAGATTTAGTTATTAGTTTTATTATATTATTATTAGTTAGTTAATTTTATTTTATTAGTTTAGTTATTTAGTTTTATTATTATTTATTAGTTAGTTTTATTTTATTTAGTTTAGTTATTAGTTTTATTAGTTATTATTATTATTATTATTTATTATTAGGTTAGTTTTTATTAGTTATTAGTTTAATTATTTGTTTAGTAATTATTATTAATTTCATTATTTAGTTATTATTTTAGTTTTAATTTGTTTGTTTTAGTTAGTTTTAGTTATTAGTTTGTTTGGTTTTATTAGTTAGTTAATTTATTAGTTAGTTTAGTTATTATTTATTTTAGTTATTAGTTTAGTTATTAATTTTAATATTTAGTTAGTTATTATTAGTTTTAATTTCTTGGTTATTAGTTTTAGTTATTCAGATATAGTTAGTTATTATTAGTTTATTTAGCTATTTGTTAATAGTTTTATACTATTTATTAATTAGGTAGTCATTAGTTATTATTAGTTTATTAGCTTATTATTAGTTATTATTTAGTTATGATTATTTATTACATTATTAGTTATTATTATTTGTTTAAGAAGTTTTTAGTTATTATTATTATTAGTTTTTTAGTAGTTATTAGTTTAGTTATTTAGATAGTTTTATTAAGATAGTTATTTAGTTAGTTTTATAATTAGGTTTATTTTTATTAATTAGCTTCTTTATTAGTTATTAGTTTTATTAGTTTAGTTTTAGTTAGTTTTTTATTAGTTATCAATTAGTAAGTTATTTAGTTTAGTTAGTTTATTAATTAGTTTAGTTATTAATTTTAGTTATTAGTTTTTATTAGTTTTATTATTTATTTATTTATTTATTAGTTTATTATTATTAGTTATTAGTTAGTTGGTTAGTTATTAGTTATTATTATTATTATTTAGTTATTGGTTATTAATTTTATTAGTTCTACTAGTTATTAATTTAGTTATTGTTTAGTTAGTTTTATTTATTAGATAGTGATTTTATTAATTATTATTTTATTATTTTTATTATTAGTTATTAGTTTATTTAGTTTTATTAGTTAATAACTAATTAATAATAAAAACCTAAAACTAACAACTAAATAACTAAACTAAAATGAATAATTAATAAAATAACCTAACTAATAATAATAACTAACTAATGATAAAAACTAATAAAAAACTAATAACATAACTAATAATACTTAATAAACTAAACATTTGTAATAACTAATAATAATAAACTAAAAACTAATAAAACTAACTAATAAAACTAATAAACAAACAACTAAACTAAACTAACTAACTAAACTAAAAAAACTAATAAAAACTAACTAATTAATAAACTAATAATAACTAAAAACTAACTAATAAAACTATTAAATAATAAACTAATAAAACTAACAAATACCTAACTAATAACTAATAACTAAATAACTAACTAAATAAAAACTAAGCCTAAAATAAAAATAAAATAAACATAAAATAAAATAAAATAAAAACTAAATAAAAAATAAAACCTAAACCTTAAACTAAAAAAATATCCTAAACTTAAAATAAAAATTAAATAAACCTAAACCTAAACTAAAATAAAATAAACTAAAATAAATAAAACCTAAACCTAAACTGAATAACATAAAATAAACTAAAAATAAATCTAAACCTAAACTAAAAATGAAACCTAAAAATAAAACTTAAAGATAAACCTAAAACTTAAACTTAATCCTAAAAAAAAAAAATAAAACAAAACAAAATGATAAACCGAAACCTAAACCTAAAAAATAAAATAAAATAAAATAAAATAACCTCAACAAAAATACATAAACTAAACTAAATAAAAAATAAGAAAACTTAAATAAAAATAAAAAACAAAATAAACTAAAATAAATATAAAATAAACTAAATAAAAAATAAACCTAAACATATCAATTTACTTAATTTAAAAACAAAAATGAAATTTAAAAAATTAAAAAAAACTTTACCCTAAATGCTAAACCCTAAATCCTAAACCCTAAACCCTAAACCCTAAAACCCTAAAAATAAAAATAGGAAAAATAAAATAAGCATAAACGTATACTAAAATAAACAAAACTAAAATAACCCTAAACCCTAAACCCTAAATCATTAAAACCTAAGAAACCTAAACCTAAATTAAAGAGAACCAAAAAATAAAATAAGTAAATAAACCTAAACCTAAATAAGAAAAATAAGATAAAATATAAACCTGAACTAAAACCTAAACCTAAACCTATAAATAAAATAATATAAAAAATAAAAACTAAAGTAAAATAAATTAAATAAATACCTAAACTAAACTAAAAAAATAAAATAAACCTAAAAATAAAACCACTGAATAAAATAAAAACTAAACCTAAAATAAAAATAAAAAATACCTAAAATAAAATAAAATAAAAACTAAAAAAAACCTAAACCTAAAAAATAAACCAAAAAAAACATAGAAAAAAATAAAAAATAAAACCTAACCCTAAGCTAAAAAGTAACCTAAACATGAAATAAAAATAATATAAACCTAAACTTAAACTAAAATAAACTAAACTAAAAAAAAACATAAACCTAAATCTAAACTAAATAAAATAAAATAAACCTAATCTTAAACTAAAAAATAAAACCTAAAAAATAAACCTAAAATAAAAACCTAAAACTTAAACCTACAAGAAAATAGAAACCTAAACCTAAACATAAAAATAAAAAGTTAAAACCTAAATCTAAAAAATTAAATAAAAATAAAACTAAACTAAAAAATAAACCTAAAATTAAACCTAAACCAAACAAATAAACCTAAAATAAATAAACTAAACTATATAAAAATAAAAAAATAAAATAAACTAATATAAATAA
>CM038224.1:58794199-58959009 GCA_021442155.1 Cymbidium sinense | reverse complement strand
TTTTGGTTTATTAGTTAGGTTATTTTATTAGTTAGTTTTATTAATTTTAGTTAGTTTTATTTGGTTATTAGGTTTAGTTATTAATTATTAGTTTATTAGTTTTTATTCAATAGTTATTAGTTAGTTTGTTAAGTTTTTAGGTTTAGTTTAGTTATTTATTATTAGTTATTAGTTATTAGTTTATATTTAGTTTTTATTATTAACTAAACTAAACAAAACTAAAGCTAAAACCAAATAACTAAAACTAATAACTAAAACAAAAAAAAACTTAACTAATAACTAAAATAATAACTAATAAACTAAAATAATAAACTAAATAATAAAAATAATAAATAATAAATAACTAATTAATGACAAAAACCTAAACTAATAACTAAATAACTAAACCAATACTAATAACTAATAAAATAACCTAACTAATAATAATAACTAACTAATAATAAAAACTAAAAAAACTAATAACCTAACTAATAATAACTAACTACAACTAAAAATAATAACTAAACAACTGACTAAACTAAGCTAAAAACTAAAAACTAACTAATAATAACTAATCAAACTAAATAACTAACTAAAATAACTAATAAAACTTACTAATAATAATAAACTAATAATAACTAATAACTAATAATAATAACTAAAAACTAAAACTAATAAAATAATAACTAATAATAAAACTAACTAAACTAACTAAATTAATAATAAAACTAATGATAACCTAACAATAATAAATAAAAACTATTAACTAAACTAATAACTAACTAAATAAGTTAATAACTAAAACTAAACTAACTAAAAACTAGTAAAATAAATAAATAATAAAAACTAAATAAAAACTCATAACTAATAACTAAAATAAATAACTAATAAGTAATAATAAATAACTAAACTAAACTAACTAACTAATAACTAACTAATAAAGACTAATAAACTAATAACTAATAACTAATAAATAAACTAAACTAATAACAAATAAACTTATAACTAAACCTAATAACCTAATAAAACTAACTAAAACTAATAAAACTTACTAATAAAATAACCTAACTAATAAACTAAAAAAACTAACTAACTAATTCATAACTAAAAACTAAAACTAAAACTAACTAACTAATAACTAACTAAGATAAAAAAAACCAACTAATTAAACTAAAAAGACTAACAGCTAACTAATAACTAAATTAACTAACTAATAACTAATAATTAATAAACTAAAACTAACTAATAACTAACTAAATAAAACTAATAAAAATAATAATAATAATAATAACTAATAACTAAACTAAACCTAATAACTAAATTAAAAAACTAATTAAACAACTAACTAATAATAATTAAACCTAATAACTAATAACTTGCTAAATTAACTAATAATAAACTAAACTAATAAACTAATAAACTAACTAAAAAAATCTTTTAAACTAATATCTAAATAAAACTAATAAACTAATTAATAACTAATAAACTAACTAATAAAAACTAATAACTAACTAAACTAATAATAAAATAGTAATAAATGTACAAACTAAACTAATAAGCTAATAAACTAATAACTAACTAATTAATAATAACTAAACTAATTAATAATAAAAAAACTAATAACTAACTAAACTAACTAACTAATAACTAATAATAACTAAACAAATAAACTAATAACTAACAAATATTAACTAACTAAAGAATTAACTAAAAACTAATAATAATAATAATAACTAAATAATAATATAACTAAACTAATGAACAAATAATAATTAATAAAACTAATAACTAACTAAATAACAAATAATAAAACTAATAAAACTAAAACTAATAACTATAAATAACTAAACTAATAAACTAAATAAAACTAAACTAGTAACTAATAAACTAATAACTAATAGTAATAACTAATGACTAAAAACTAATAAACTAGTAAACTAATAAAATAACTAAACTAACAAAATAAAATAACTACACTAATAAAATAATAATAAAATAAAACTAATAAACTATTAAACTAATAATAACTAAACTAATAATTAACAATAATAACTAATGACAAAACTAAAACTAATAACAAACTAAAACTAATAAAATGAAACTAATTATAATAAAACTAAAACTAAGAACTAAAAAACTAAATGACTAACTAATAACTAATAAATAAAATAACTAACTAATAACTAATAGCCTAATAGTAATAATAATAACTAAACTAAAACTAATAAAACTAACAATAACTTAAACTAATAAAACTAATAAACTAATAACTATAATAATAACTAAACTAATAATAACTAAACTAATACTAATAAACTAAAACCTAAAAACTAATACTTAAATAAACTAATAACTAACTAAAAAAACTTACTAATAAACTAAAACTAATAATAAAATTAAAACCTAAACCTAAATTAATAAAAATAATAATAACTAAAACTAATAATAAATTAATAACTTATAGTAAAACTAATAAAAAAACTAATAACTAACTAAACTAAAATTTAAAAACCAAATAATAAAACTAAAATAGCTAAACTAATAAATAAATTTAAATACCTAAACTAATAACTAATAATAACTAATAACTAACTAACTAATAAAAAACTAATAACTAATAACTACATAAAACAAAACTAAAACTTAATAATAATAACTAACCAAAACTAATAACTAATAACTAAACTAATAACTAATATTAAAATAATAAACTAACTAACTAATAAAACTAACAAACTAACTAATAACTAATAAAAACTAATAACTAACTAAAATACTAAAATACTAACTAAACTAATTAATAATAATAATAATAATAATAACAATAATAAATAACTAACTAAAAACTATGAATAAGAAATAATAAATAATAAAAAATAATAATCTAATAAATGAATATACTAATAACTAATATCTAAACTAACTAATAAATAACTAATAAAACTATAATAACTAAATCACTAAACTAATAATAATAATAATTAATATAATAAATAAAATAAACAAAACTAAACTAACTAACTAAAAAAAACTAATAAGTAATAAACTTAAAACTAAATTAATAAACTAATAACTAGAATAAAAAAAACTAAACTAACTAATAACTAATAATAAAACTAAACTAACTAATAAATAATCACTAAACTAAAACTAAAAAAACTATATAATAACTAAACTAATAATAAAATAATAAAAACTAAAATAAAAGTAATAAATAATAAATAATAAATAATAACTAATAACAAAACTAACAAACCAAATAATATAATAATAATTAATAACAAACTAAAAATAAATAAAACTAATAAAAATTAACTAATAAACTAAATAACTAATAATTAATAACTGCAATAAAAACTAAACTAATAATTAAGAAAACTAAATAAAATAATAACTAATAAACCAAACTAATAACTAACTAAACTAATAACTAAACTAATAAACTAATAAACTAATAATAACTAAACTAATAATAAACTAATAAAACTAATAATAATTAAAAAAACCAAATAAAACTAATAAATAACTAATAAAACCTAATATCTAATAACTAATGAATAATAATTAAAATAATAACTAACAATAATAATAATAACTAATAACTAATAACTAATAATAATAAAAAATAATAATAAAACTAAATAACTAACAAATAATAACTAAACTAAACCTAATATAACTAAATAATATCTAAATAACTAAACTAATAATAAAACTAATAACTAAAAAAATAAAATAATAAAAACTAAAACTAATAAATAATAACTAATAATAATAATTAATAATAAACTAAAAATTAATAATAACTAACTAATAACTAATAACTAACTAATAAATAAAACATAATAAACTAAAAAATAACTAAACTAATAACTAATAAAATTAACTAAATAAACCTAAGAACTTAACCTAATAACTAATAAAAACTAATAATTTATAATAACTAAAATAGCTAACAAATAGCTAATAATAATTAAATAATAATAATTAAAAACTAAAACTAAACAAATAACTAATAAAACTAGTAAAACTAATCACTAAACTAATAAACTAATAATAATAACAAATGAGTAAACTAAATTAACTAATAATAACTAATAACTAATAACTAAAAAACCTAATAAAACTAACTAATAATAATACTAATAAATAAAAACAAACTAATATCTAAAAATAACTAATAATAATAATAATAATAATAATAATAATAATAATAAAAACTATATAACTTATAACTAATAACTAAACTAAAATAACTAAACTAACTAATAAATAAACTAATAAAATTGGATAACTAATAAACCTAAATAACTAATAACTAATAACTAAATAACTAATAAACTAACAAAATAACTAAACTAATAACTAATAAATAATAAAACTAATAAAATAATACTAATAGACTAAACTAATAAACTAAAATTAATAACTAACTAACTAATAACTGATAAAAATTAATAACTAAAAATAATAACTAATAATTAAACTAATAATAACTAATAAATAAATAAACTAACTAAACTAATGATAAATAATAATAACTAAACTAATAATTAATAGCTAATAATAAAACTAATAAAACTAATAAAATTAATAAATTAATAATAATACCAAATAAAATATTAAAACTAACAAAACTAAACTAATAAATAATAATAACTAAAATAATTAAACTAATAAGTAATAAACTAATAAAAATCCTACTAATAGAATCGCTTGACCTATGAGAGCAACTCCTACTAACGGAGCTTCACCCTCTTATCTCATTATTTGGCCAATAATCCATTTCATCATGCATTTAGATATATGAAAATCCCAAAGCTTTAGTAAAAATGAAGTGTCAAATACAAATAAAATTTAAAAAATTTGTATTAAATTAAGTCATTACTCATACCACTCATGCTCTAGTTTCTTTAGGGAGTGGTTTTAAGGACTTTAGTCTCTCTCTAAAAAATAATAACCTAACTAACATGCAAAATCATATGGCTTGCCTACATGGTTCTAAAGCTTGGGAGTTGTTAGCTGGCTATCACTCTAGGCGATTGTAAGCCCAGTAGTTGGACAATTTAAACCCTAGAACTAACCCTAAATCCTAAACCCTAAACCCTAAACCCTAAACCCTAAAACATATAACCCTAAACCTTAAACCTAAACCTCAACCCCAAACTCTAAACCCTAAACCCTATATTAACCTTAAACCCTAAACCCTAAATCGTGATCCTTAAACATTAAAAACATAAAAATCTAAACTAAATAAAACCTAAAAATAAAATAAATAAAAAATCTTAAACCAAAATAAAATAAAAACATCAACTAAAATATAAAAATGAAAACCTAAACTAAAAGGTAAACTAAATAAATATGCTTTACTTAATAACTAAACCTAAATCCTCTCTAAACCACTAAAACCCTAAACTAACTCCACCACTCCTGACTAAACCCACAAAAAGCTAAACACACTCACAGCCATGAATACTGAAAGCAAAACAAACAGGCTTAAACCACAAAACAAACCTAAGCTAAACTAAAATATAAAATCTAAATAAAATAGTAAAATAAATTAAAACACCTAAACTAAAACCTAAACATAAACCTAGAAATAAAATAAAATTAAAAATTAAAAACCTAAACTAAACTAAAAATATATAATAAACCTAAAAATAAAAAACTAAATAAAACCCTAAACCTAATAAATAAAACTAAAAATAAAACCTAAAAATAAATAAAAAGAAAACCTAAACCTTAAATTTAAAAAAAAAACTAAACTTAAAATAAAAACTAACTAAACTAAATAAAATAAATCTAAGCCTAAACCAAAAATCATAAACTAACAATAAACCCTAAAAACCTAAAATCCTAAACCTAAACTAAATAAAACCTAAAAATAAAATAAATAAATAAACCTAAACCTAAATAAAATAAAAATTATAAGATAAAATTAAAACCTAAACTAAACCTAAACCTAAGCCTAAACCTAAACCTAAAAAGAAAATATAAAATAAAATAAAAGTTAAACTAAACTAAAAATAAAATAAACCTAAAAATAAAAAATTTAAATAAAATAAAACAAAACCTAAAATAAAAATAAAATAAACCTAAAAATAAATAAATAAAAACCTAAACCTAAAATAAAAAAATAAAATAAACCTAAACCTAAACTAAAAAATAAAATAAACCTAAAAATAAAATACTAAATAAAATAAAAACTAAACATGGAAAAATAAAATAAACCTAAAATAAAATAAAATAAAAATTAAATAAAAATCTAAACCTAAAAATAAAACCTAAAAATAAATAAAAAAGAAAATCTAAACCCTAAATTATATAGGAACTAAACCTAAAATAAAAACTAAATAAACTAAATAAAATAAACCTAAAATAAAACTAGAATAACCTTAAACCCTAAACCATAAATTGTAAACAAACCGTAAACCCTAAAAACCTAAAATCCTAAACATAAACTAAATAAAACAAAAAATAAAATAAATAAATAAACATAAACCTAAATAAAATAAAATAATAAGATAAAATAAAACCTAAACTAAAACCTAGACCTAAAAATAAAATTAAATTAAAAATAAAAAGTAAACTAAATTAAAATTATTAAAAACCAAACCAAAACTAAAAAATAAAAAATACCTAAAAATAAAAAACATAAATAAAATAAAAACTCAACCT
This sequence comes from Cymbidium sinense, assembly GCA_021442155.1. Taxonomy (NCBI): domain Eukaryota; kingdom Viridiplantae; phylum Streptophyta; class Magnoliopsida; order Asparagales; family Orchidaceae; genus Cymbidium; species Cymbidium sinense. The sequence goes on along the minus strand of CM038224.1, from coordinate 58,952,352 downwards.
AAAATAAAATTAAAATAAGCATAAAAAAACTAAATAAAAACCTAAACCTAAAAAATAAAAATAAAGTTATTTAGTTATTATATTTTATTAGTTTTTTATTAGTTCAATTAATTATAATTAGTTAGTTTTATTATTATTTGGTTTACTAGTTTTAGTTTATTTATTAGTTATTAGTTTTATTAATTTTGTTTTTAGTTATTAGTTATTATTAGTTTATTTATTAGTTTAATTTTTGGTTATTATTAGTTTAATTATTAGTTTATTTATTTTTTAGTTATTATTTTTTATAATTATTTTATTTTTTTAGTTTATTAGTTATTTAGTATAGCTATTAGTTTATTATTATTATTGTTTAGGTTTATTAGCTATTAGTTTAACTAGTTTAGTTAATAATTTAGTTTTATTAGTTTTTAGTTTGTTATTTAGTTTATTATTTAGTTATTATTATTAATTATTTATTATTTTTGTTAATAATTATTAGTTTATTAGTTATTAGTTTATTAGTTATTTTTATTAATAGTTATTAGTTATTAGTTTTAGTTATTATTATTAGTTAGTTATTAGTTAATTTTATTATTAGTAAGTTTATTAGTTTAGTTATTAGGTTTTATTAATGATTTAGTTTAGTTATTTTTATTAGTTCTTACTAACTAATAGAATCTAATAAAACTAACTAAAACTAATAAAACTAAATAACTAACTAATAACTAATAACTAAAAAATAAATAACTAACTAAAAACTAAAAAACTAATAACTAATAAACTATACTTGTAACTAACTAATAACTAAACTAATAATAATTAATAACTAAAACTAACTAACTAATAATAAAAACTAATAATAACTAAAAATAACTAATAAAACTAATAATAATAAGCTAACAACTAAATAATAATAATAATAATACCTAAAACTAACTAAATAATAAACTAAAAAAACTAATAACTAACAAATAACTAAAAAATTAAAACCTAATAAAATAATAAAACTAATGACTAATAAAACTAATAATAAAACTAATAATTGATAACTAATAATATAATAATGGTAAAATAGTAATAAAATAAATAAAGTAATATCTAATAATAATAAAACTAATAACTAAATAACTAATTATAATAATAATAACTAACTAAATAAAAATAACAAATAAATAATAACTAAACTAAAAAACTAACTAATAATAACTAAACTAATAACTACTAAAAACTAAATAAAAAACTAATTAACAAATAGCTAATAACAAATAAATAATAATAAAAGAATAAAGTAACTAAATAACTAACCTAAAACTTAAAATATCTAATAATAAAAACAATAATAACTAATTAAAACTAATAGCTAATAATAACTAATAATAACTAATAATAAATAAAATAACTAATAACCAATAAAAACTAATAAACTAATAAACTAATAACTAATAATAAACTAATAATAACTAACTAATAATAAAACTAATAACTAAAATAACTAACAAACTAAACTAAATAAATAACTAATAATAATAACTAATAATAACTAATAACTAATAAAACTAATAAAAAACTAAAAAAATAATCACAATAAATAATAATAATAAAATAACTAACTAATAAACCTAATAAATAATAATAACTAAACTAATAAACTAATAAACTAATAACTAGTTAAATAATTAAACTAATAAACTAAATAAATAAAACTAATAAAATTAATTAACTAAAAACTAATAAAATAATAACTAATAAACTAATATTTAAAACTAACTAACTAATAATAACTAATAATTAAAAACTATTAACTAATAAAAACTAAAAATAACTAACAAATAATAAGCTAAATAACTAAACTAATAAACAAATAATTAACTAAATATTAAAAACTAATAACTAATAATAAACTAAAAAAACTAACTAATAAAACTAATTAACTAAATAACTAACTAATAACTAATAAATAACTAATAACTAACTAAACAAATAATTAATAATAAAAAATAAGCTATTTACTATTAACTAACTAATAAAACTAATAAAAAATAAATAAATAATTAATAATAACTAATAACTAGTAAAAACTAACTAAACAATTAATAACTAATAATAAATTAACTAAACAAATAATAATAATAAACAAACTAATAAACAAACTAAACTAATAACTAATAATAACTAGCTAAAATAATAAAATAATAATAACTAATAAAATAACTTACTAATAATAATTAATAACTAAATAATAATAATATTATTAAAAGACAACTAATAGTAATAACAAACTAATAAACTAATAAATAATAATAACTAATAATAAATAATAACTAACTAACTAATAATAATATATAATAATATTATAACTAATTAACTAATTATTATAAGTAATAATAATAAACTAATAAAATTAAACTAATAATAATAATAATTAATAACTAATATAATCTAATAACTAAATAACTAATAAACTATAATAACTAATTAACTAAAACTAATAATAACTACTAACTAAAAACTAAATAACTAACTTATAAAAAACCTAAAATAACTAAAACTAAATAATTCATTTTAATAATAACTTAAAACTAATAACTAAATAATAATAATAAAACTAATAATAAATATGAAATAAGTAATAAAACCAATAACTAATAAACTAATAATATTGATAACTAACTAATAATAACTAAATAATTAAACTAAACCTAATAAAAACTAAAAAATAAAACCAAATCTAAATAATAATAAACTAACTAGCTACTAAAATAAAACTAATAAAGTAATAAAATAATAAAACTAAATAAACTAACTAATTAATAATAATAAATAAATAATAATAATAAATAATAAAACTAATAATAAAACTAATAAAGTAACTAATAGCTAAATAATAAAATAATAACTAACTAACTAATAACTCATAATAAAATTAAAATAAATAATAATAATATAAACTAATAAACTAAGTGGTAATAAATAATAACTAAAATTACGAATAAACTAATAAAACTAACTAAACTAATAACTAATAAAAACTAACCAAAACTTAAATTAACTAATAAAACTAATAATATAATAATTAATAACTAATAACTAATAATAATAATAATAATAAACTAACTAATAATAACTAAACCAAAACTAAAACCTAATTCTAATAATAATACTAATAACTAATAACTAAAATTATAACTAATAAAATAAAACTAATAATAACTATCTAATAAACAAATAACTAATGACTAATAATAAATAACTAATTATAACTAACTAAAATAATTAAATAACTAATAAAACTAAACTAATAATAAATAATTAACTAACAGCTAATAATAATAAACTAAATAAACTAATAACAAATAACTAATAAAACTAATAACTAATTACAATAAACTAACTAAAATATTAACTAATAAATTAATAAATAATAAAAAAACTAAATTAACTAATTAACTAACTAATAAAAACTAATAATAAACCAAACAAACTAATAACTAAACTAATAACTAATAAACTAAACTAAACTTATAACTAAAAATAATACCTAGATATTATAACTAAAATTAATAAAAACTAAATAATTACTACTAATAAACTAATAAAACTAATAACTAATAATAACCTAAACTAATAAACTAAAAAACTAATAAAACTAATAAATTAATAATTAAATAATAACTAAACTAATAATAATAATACTAATAATGATAATAATAACTAATAAAACTAAAACTAACTAACTAATAAATTACTAATAAACAAACTAAATAACTAAACTCATAACTAATAAACTAAACTAATAACCTAAAAACTAATAACTAAACTAAATAAAAATAACTAAGCAAATAAGTAATAATAACTAATAAATTAATAACCTAATAAAAAATAAAACTAATAATAACTAATAACTAATAAAACCTAAATATATAAACTAATAATAAACTAAAAAACTAATAACTAAATAAAAAATAAAAACTAATAAACTAATAACTAATAATAACTAATAATAATAAAATAAACTAAACTAACTAACTAATAATAATTAATAATAATAAACTAAATAACTAAACTAATAAATAATAAAATTAACTAAACTAACTAATAATAAAACCTAAAAAACTAATAAACTAATAAACTAATAAACTAAAACAAATAATAATAATAACTAAACTAAATAACAAATAAAACTAATAATAATAACTAATAAATAAATAACCTAACTAAAACTAATAACTAATAACTAATAATAAACTAACTAAAAACTAACTAATAATAACTAATAATAACCAATAATAACTAAATCTAATAATAATAAATCTAATAATAATAACTAATAATGAACTAATAAATTAACTAAACTAATAAAACTAAAAAACTAATAACTAAATTAAAAATAAAATAAATAATAAATAATAACTAATAAACTAATAAACTAAAAGCTAAATGAATAACTAATAAAAACTAATAATAACTAATAACTAATAATAATAACTAATAATAAAACTAATAAAAAATAAAATAACTAATAATAACCCTAATAAATTTAAATAACTAAACTAACTAAAAACCTAATAAATTAATAACGAAGTAAATAATAAAACTAACAGATAAATAACTAAATAATAAAGAACTAATACCTAAATAATTACTAAAACTAACTAATAATTAACTAATAAACTAAACTAATAAACTTAATAAACTAATAACTAATAATAATAATAAACTAACAAAAACTAACTAACTAATAACTAATAATAAACAAATAATAAAATAAAACTAACTAAATAATCTAACTAAACTAAAAACTAACTACTAAACTAATAACTAATACTAACTAAAAACTTAAAACCTAATAATAGAAACTAAATAACTAATAAATGAACTAAACTAAAAACTAAACTAATAAACCAAAAATTAATTAACTAATAACTAATAATAACTAACTTATAATAACTAAACTAAATAACCAATAACTAACTAATGTAATAAAAAAACTTAAACTAATAATAAATAACTAACTAAATAACAAACTAATAAATACCTTGCTAAAATAATAATTAATAACTAACTAATAAACTAAACTAAAGAACTAATAATAATAATTAAAAATTAATAGCTAATAAAACTAAATAAAATAACGAATTAACTAACTAATAATAAATAACAAAACTAAATAAACTAATAACTAATAATAATAATAACTAATAACAACTATAAACTAATTAATAACTAAAACTAACTAAACTAATAACAAACTAATAAAAACTAATAACTAACTAATAAGTAATAAACCTAATAATAATTAACTCACAAATAAATAAATAAATAATGAATAATTAAAAAACTAATAAAACTAATAACTAAATAATATAATAAATAAATAACCAACTAAAAAACTTACTAACTGATAACTAATAAAATAACTAAACTAAATAAGTAAACTAATAAAACTAATAACTAATAAAAAATTACTAACTAAAAAATAAACCTAATAATAAAATTAACTAAATAACTAATAAACTAAATAACTAAATTAACAAAACTAACTATATTACTAGTAATAATAATAAAACTAATAAATAATAATAACTAAAAGACTAAACTAAATAATAATAACTAATAATAAAATATAATATAATAATAACTAAATAATAATAAACTAATAATAATAACTAATAACTAACTAACTAATAAATAACTTATAAAACTAATAACTAAAAACTAAATAAAACTAATAATACCTAAATAAAACTAATAATAACTAAATAACAACTAATTAATAACCTAACTAATAACTAAACTAATAACTAAAAAAACTATTAATTAATAAACTAAAACTAATAATAACTAACTATTAATAACTACTAACTAAACTAATAACTAATAACTAAAATAAAAAATAACTGAACTCACTAATTAATAACTATTAACTAAACTAATAAAATAAAAAAAACTAATAACTAAAACTAATTAAAACAAACTAACTAAAACTAAAATAATAACTAAACTAATAACTAATAACTAATAAAAACTAACCTAATAAATAATAATAATAATAAAATTATTATTAATAAAATAATAAAATTAATAATTAATCTAAATAAAATAAAACTAACTAATAAATAATAATATATATAAATAACTAAACTTGTAAAATAAACCTAACTAACTAATAATAATATAATAAAACTAATAAAACTAAAAACTAATAGAAAAACTAATAAACTAAACTAATAGACTATAACTAAAAACTAAACTAATAATTAATAAACTAAAATAATAAACTAAATAATAAAATTAATAAATAACTAAATATCTAATTAATGGTAAAAACCTAAAATAATAACTAACTAACTAAACTAAAACTAATCACTAATAAAATAAACTAATTAATAATAATAACTCACTAATAATAAAAATTAATAAAAAACTAATAACCTAACTAATAATAACTATAAACTAAAAACTAATAATAACTAATAAAACTAATAATAATAGCTAAAACTAAAACTAATGCTAATAAAACTAATAAAAACTAACTATAATAATAATAACTAAAATCTAACTAATAAAACTAATAAAATAATAACTAAATAAAAAATAACTAAATAACTAATTAATGGTAAAACCTAAAATAATAACTAACTAAAGACCAATTCTTAAAAAAATAAACTAATTAATAATAATAACTCACTAATAATAAAAACTAATAAAGAACTAATAACCTAACTAATAATAACTATAAACTAAAAACTAATAATAATTAATAAAGCTAACTAATAAAACTAATAAACTAATAATAAACTAAACTAACTAGCAAAACTAATAAAACTAATAAAAACTAACTAACTAATAAACTAATAATAGCTAAATAACTTACTAATAAAACTAATAAATAATAAACTAATAAAATAACTAATAACTAACTAATAATAAAAAAATAACTACATCTAAAAATAATAAGTAAATAACTAACTAAACTAAACTAAAAATTAAAACTAACTTTATAATAACTAATAAAGCTAAATGGCTAAAATATCTAATAAAACTAACTAATAATAAGAAAGTAATAAAAACTAGTAACTAATAACTAATAATAAAAGTAAGAACTAAATAATAATAATAATGAATAATTAATAATAATAACTAAAAAGTAAAACTAATAAAATAATAACAAATAATAAAACTAACTAAGCTAATAATAAAACTAATAATAACCTACTAATAACTAATAGAATCTAATAATTAAACTAATAACTAATTAAATAAACTAATAATTAAAACTAAACAAACTTAAAACTAATAAACTAAATAAATAATAAAAACTAAATAAAAACAAATAACTAATAACTAAAATAAATAACTAAACTAAACCTAAAAACTAAACTAAATAACTAATAATAATAAAAACTAATAAACTAATAATATAAACTAAACTAATGACTATAAACAAAACCTAATAACCTAATAAAACTAACTAATAAAATAACTTTACTAATAAACTAAAATTAACAAACAAACTAAAACTACTAAAACTAACTATGAAACTAATAAAAAAAATAATTAAACTAAGAGCTCAGACCAATAACTAAATAATAACTAAATAAACTAACAAATAACTTATAATTAATAATTAAAACACAAATAACTAACTAAAATAAAATAACTAATAACTAGTAGAAACTAATTAAAATAACTAATTAATAATAAAAATATATAATAATTAAACTAACTAATAATAAACTAAACTAATAAACTAACTAACTAAAAAACTTTTAAACTAATAACTAAATAAAACTAATAAAATAAAACTAGTAACTAACTAACTAAACTAATAATTAAAACTAATAAAACTAATAAACTAACTAATAAAAAATGAATTAATAAACCAACTAATAACTAATAAAACTAATACCAATACATAATAATAAAACTGACTAATAACCTAATAAACTAATAATTAATTAATAAATAATAACTAAACTAATGCTAATAACTAACAAATAATAACTAACTACATACTAAAACTAATAATAATAATTAAAATAATAATATAACTAAACTAATAAACTAATAATAATTAATAAAACTAATAAAACTAATAACTAACTAAATAACTAATAAACTAATAAAACTAAAACTAAACCTAAACTAATAAACTAAAACCTAATAACTAAAATAAAACTAATAACTAAAAAAACCTAAAAAACTAAAATTAATAAACTAATACTAAAAAACTAATAAAACTAACTAATAAAACTAACTAACTAATAAATAATTAACTAAAACTAATAATAAACTAATAAACTAATAAACTAACTAACTAATAACCTAAACTAATAAATAAAAACTAACTAACTAATAATAACTAATAACTAATAATAATAAACTAATAAATAACTAAACTAATAAAAGTGACCTAATAACTAATAAGAATAACAAAATAATAAAGTAAAAATAAAATAATAAACTAATAATAAATTAATAAATAAACTAACTAATAAAATTAACTAAACCAAATAACTAACAAACTAAAATTAACTAATAATAACTAAACTAACAAAATAATAATCAAACTAATAAAATCTAAATAAATTAATAATTAAACTAAAAACTAATAATAATAACTAACTAATAACTAATAATAAATGATTAAAATAACTAAACTATAAATAAATAATAATAGTAACTAACTAATAAAATTAAGAACTAATTGGTAATAATAAAACTAATAAAATTAATAACTAAAAAACTATTAAACTAATAATAATAATAATAAAACTAACAATAATAATAAACTAAATTAAAAACTGATAACTAATAATAAAATAATTAAATAATAATTAACTAATAACTAAACTAAGTAATAAAAAATTAATAAACTAATAATAACTAGTAATAAATAGTAATAATAATCTAATATAATAAAATAACTAAAACTAATAAAAAATAAAATAATAATAAAACTAACTAATAATAAGTAACTAACTAATAACTAATAATAATAACTAACTAAACTAATAATAAAATTAATATTTAATAATAACTAATAATAAACTAATAACTAACTAATAATAATAACTAATAAATAAATAAAACTAACTAAAACTAAAACTAATAACTAATAACTAAATTAATTAATAATAATAATAAACCTAATAAACTAAAAATAATAAACTATTAAACTAAACTAATAACTAATAAAAATAACTAAATTAAATAACTAATATAACCTAATAACTAAACTAATAAACTAATAAATAATTAATTAATAATAAAACTAACTAATAAATAACTAATAATAGTAACTAAAACTAATTACTTATAACTAATAATAGAAATAACTAATAAACAAACTAATAATAAAAAATTTATAATAATAATAACTAAATAATAAACTAAATAACTAACTAAAAACTAATAAAACTAAACTAATAACTAAACTAACTAAACTACTAACTAATAAACATAAAAACTAATAACTATAATAACTAATAAACTAAAAAAACTAACTAATAATAAAAAGTAATAACTAAAAAACAAATAAACTAATAACTAAACTAATAATAACTAAAACTAAATTAATAACTAAACTAATAATAACTAATAACTAAAAAACTAAACTAATAAAATTAATAACTAATAAATAAACTAAAATTAGTAAAACTAATAATAATAAAACTAACTAATAATAACTAATAAAACTAATAAAAAAACTAATAATAACTAAAAACTAATAAAATTAAATAACTAAATAACTAAAATAATAAAAAATAATAAACTAACTAATAACTAAACTAATAATAAGTGAAATAACTAAACTAATAACTAATAATAACTAATAACTAACTAAACTAATAACTAAATAACTAACTAATAACTAAAAATAATAACTAAATTAATAACTAAATAAACTAACTAACTAACTAATACAACTAATAATAATAATAATAATAATAATAATAATAATAATAATAATAATAATAATAATAATAATAATAATAATAATAAATAACTAAAGTAATAAAACCAAATAACTAATAATAATAATAATAATAGGCCAAGAGATCATCAGTATGAGAGAGTAGCCAATCCCTATATGGAGTTGCATCACCACATCTATTATGACATAAGAAAAAGTGAATCTTCGACCAGATCCTTTCTGCATATCATAAAGACAGATCAAAATAAAATTAGAGTGAATGGAAAAAGAATCCAAATAGAAGAATATATTGATCTATAAGAACTATAAATTGAAAGTATGTTGAGACTTCTGCCTATGGCCTTTTTGTGCCCCATGGAATAAGGAGGAAACCAAAGTTGGGTTAATAAAAAGAGATGCGAAGAGAGTTCCACAGTTTCTCATATACTTGCGTATGAGGTTATCTTAGATAGATTATATACTTGACTTAAAGGAGAGAAGTGGGGCTAGAGAAAAGTGAGAAGAATGAAGTACTCAACTGAAAGGAGAGGGAAGCTTGCTATGAGGATTTAAGCTTTCCATCTTCTAATCTAATATAGTACCTCATACCTTTCCTTTAGAAGACTTTGAGTCTAATGTCACTATGTATGGTCTACTAAGCTTTGGTCTTTGTGCACTCTAAAAACTGAAAGAAAGGATATTGTCATTCTTACTTTCTATAATATACAAAATTTCTCTTTCTCATTCAAGTTCATGTTTTAAAAGAAACCTTATTTTTAGTTCACCTTTGGCATAGAGCAATATGCGATTGAAATTTGTTGACTAGAGAACTTCACTAGTGACCAAAGCAGCTAAAGATCTTGAGTCTCTTGCAAAGGAGGAGAGGCTGATAGGAGAAGGTATTATGACTGGTAACTGATAGACTAGTTATTCTTAAGAAAATCTATGATAGATAAGGCTCTAGCTATGTATCTTTCCATTAAAGAAAAAAGAATGCTAATTTGATCATCGTAGCGATGAAAGTTCTCTTAGGCCGCTATCGTGAACATACTTTCTCACCAATGAGTGGACTTTTTTAGAATAATTCTATATCTTTCTCAATCTTTCTTGTAAGAGATAGAGCATCGACCTTCCAAAAGCACACCTAATCGGTGACATATACAAGCGAGGAGTAGTGGTTTATGTACAAGGCGTTCCACTTTCGTACTAGGGACTCCAGTGTCATGTCAGCCAATCCCTTCATTTGACATAAATCCTATTCGTGAAGAACTTATGCTATTTGTAGTAGGAACCCAAAAAAAAAGCCGACTAGTTTGGAAGAGAATTTCAAGATAGCAGAGCATTCTTCCTTGTTGTTCATCTATCTTTATATACAATGCCTCCACCTATTTCATCTTATGAGACTACCTCTTTCTTTTTTTGGTAATGTGGAAGTCACCAACTTCGCTCACCCCTTGCATTCTTGAGCAAATAGTTACCTTCAACATGGAAGAAAATGGCACGGTAGAGGTTGTGTTATCCTTTATCTATTCATGTTGACTATGGCAATAGCTACACGTGCTATCGCAAACACCCTGGATGATCGGGTGTTATTTCACTATCTCCTTTATCCAAATAAGAAGTTAGGAGGAAACCCTCCTCTGGTACTTTCCATGGAAAATTTCCATGAAACCATATCTCTAGCTAACTTTATAAATGCAGGTTTCCTTGGTTTGGTGTGATAACTAAGATGAATAAGATTGTATCCAAGCCAAGTTGGATAGATGCCTAATCAATTCATCTTTGGAAAGTTTTTCTCCACACTACTATTCAGCACCTGAGTCAAACACTTGAATTCACCCCATTGTTGTTATCCTTCATGACTCAATAGATAGGAACTAAGTGTACCAACTAGACACAGTTGAGTAAGCATTTCTAGTGAATTGGGAATCAAACTGAAAGAAGAAAGCATCATCAAGATCCCCCATAGAAGAGCCATAGCGAGAGAAACCTTCCTTGTTACTGCTAGATAGCATATTCTTTCTTTTTCCACATGAATATTGCTATCTAACCACTCTGCCTAAGAATAGCACCCTGAACATCTATTGAGAACTTCTATAGTCGAGTATGAAACTAATTGCGTAGAGAAAGTCTTATATCGTATCTCATGCTTGGAAGGAAACTACACTTCTATGTGATATTATGTTTGAATCCTCCTTGATGTATAGTGCTAAAAGTGTATATTGCGTATCAAGAAGCCATGGGTAGCTTGCTATATTATTTAAGCAGGTAACTTGTTTGACATCAGAACATATCTCAAAACTTGAAGATCACCCTCCCTTTGACTTTGAAGAGAAAGTGCTTTCTATATATCTATGCAACTAATTCTTTCACTTGCTTCAAAATTAATACCTCAAAATTGTCTATTAGACTCGAAACCTTGCTTATGCTACTTTTTCTCTCTCTTTATCTATGTCACTGTCCAGCCTCTCTCTCTTGCTTCTATCTTTAGGTGCTTCACTTCTAAGAGAAGGCTAGCATTCTCTCTCTAATGTCTTGGTATTGTATCCATTTTTATCATGCCTTGCAAGGTCATACAAAGGAATTCGAAATGAGCACAAGAAGAATGAACGAAACCTTGCCAAGAAAATAAAAATATGTACTGCTTTGTGGGTATCTTAACCTTCACTGGGAAAAAAAAGAAATTTTGCCACTGTCGGCCTCAAATTCTTTCTACTCTAGAAGGGGGTTGCATTCTGAGGGACTCAAAATCTCCACTTATTGTCAATCTTGGACATACTTCACACTAAAAAATTTGAGGCCGTGGCCACACCTTAAGAAAACAATGATGATGTGGATATGTTGCAAGTGGAAGGACCATGCTAGTCATCTGAGTGTGTGGTGTGTGGTGGGTGTGTCTAAGTGTCATCTTAGTAAGATCAAGAAATGAGAAAATAGATGATTCTTGTTCTAAAAACTCCACTCTTTTTTTCTTGTAGAAAGCGATCAGTTCTTCTGATTGGGTTTGGAAAGGCTTCCTTTCTAAATTTCAGAAGTGGAGGAGCCTATATAGAATAAGCTGTAGAAGAGCAGCACCATAGCATGGTTCATATACAGGGGTAGAAGAGCACCACCACAACATGGTTCATGTATGGGGAATGAATTCAGCTGTAAGGATCGTGAATATTTAAATTTGGGTTTCAGTCTGATGATCTGGTGAGGACGGTGCCTCATGTTCCTGTATTGAGCCTTGTTTGTTAGAGGCCTATGTATTACTTAGGTTAGAGCTTCTTAAGCAAAAGCTAAAGTACTGTTAAAGTAGAAGAATTGAAGAAGATAGATAGATATGTCATGCCAATCTTGTTCCTCTTCCAAATGCATGCAACGAAATGTGCCCCATGCTAGCAATGATAACAGTCACACTTGGATTGCCGCCATGACTTGAAGGTAATTGAAAAAGAATTTGAGGGCAACTATGCCATTTTCCCTTTTCGCTCTCCTGCTCCTTGCTACTTGTACCATATAGTCTCAGAGCTCAGAAAAGGAGAGAGGCGTTTCATTTTCAAAAAGAAAAGGAAAAAGTTTGATTCTGAAAGAAGAAAATGGCTTCAATCTCCATATATTGTCCAGGTGTAGATCGAGCAGACTTCATGAATCATTTGCATTTCTAGGTCAATTCATTATTATTCACCACTTGGTTCTAATCCAAAAGCAAAGTTGAACTAACAAAACCCACTAACCTACTTTCAATCCGGCCACAAATGAGAATGAATGGACCTAGGCTCACCGCTTCGCACCAAGTACACTGAAAGACCAACTCTCCTTCCTCGTCTTGGTTTAGTCAATGTAATGGTCTAATCTAAGCTTTGCCTGCTTTCATATAGTCTTTCTCTACTAGTGGGAACTCATGTATGTGCCAATTTTCATTTTTTTCATTGACTTCTTTCTATGGTTGAATCATCTGCTTCAACAAGTTCCATACAGAATCAAAAGTTGGTTCAATATGTCAGTCAACTTATCTAAACCTTCAAACAAAAAAATCCCATGAATAATCAGTCCAATCAACCAAGCTAATGGAAAGAGAAAGAGGGAGGGATGCATTGAGTAGCCCTTGAGAAAGCAAACTAGAAAACCTAATAGAATCCAATTTATCCTACACGTCTTTCTAGTAGGGAAAAGATGGTGCTGCTATCGGTATCTCAGTAAACATCATGAAAAAGATAAATGCCAAATCAGGCTACTCTAGCTAGTCCAATAGTTAGACCACCTCATGTTCCCTTCTTTGAAATATAGGCATATGCTTCAATTGAGATGAGGGGGCACACTCATTTTTTCCATCATCGAGTTTTTAAGCCAGATAGAAGAGATCAACTATAAATATTCAACAAGGTGAAGAATGCTCCTTTTAGGTTTCAGACTAGGGGCATAGCTTTCCTCCTTGCCTGCTTTTCCTGTTGGATCAGCGCTTCACCAAAGACATGCATTGGATTAAGAAGATTAGTCAAAACTTAGCTTTCGTGAGTCTATAGCAAGAATGTTGTATATATATTTTGTGAAACGTCTCATAAGAACAATGTTCTGACTTTTCTCTAGTGAATATCCAACATTAGGTTCAATTAAATGAAGAATGGATCTGGATCCCAAAAATAAGAAAGCTTTAGAATAGGCATGGGTGATCAAATGAAAGAAAGCAGCTCGATAAGAACCTATACCTAGAGCTAACATAATCTAACCCAATTGAGACATTGTAGAATAATCTAAACTTCATTGAATTGGGCAAGAGCTAAAGTAGCTCCTAAAAGTATTGTACTTAGAACTACTTAACAAATGAATTTATTATGTCAGGTATAACTATGAAAAGAGGAAGAAGCTGAGCTACAAGATAAATTTATGCTGCTACCATAGTAGCAGCATGTATAAGAGCCAAAAGAGGAGTGCGGCCTTCCATGGCATCAGGTAAATCATACATGAAGAGGGAATTATGCAGCTTTAGCAACTGCATCGATAAAGAAGAAAAAAGATTACAAAATTCCAAGAATTCATCAACAGACCTAGCCCTTTTTGAGCCACACTTAGAACCCAAATTTTGAGAAAAAGATGTGATTTTTTAGGCCTCAATTCTCAAAATCAAGTATCAGTGACCTAGCCCACCTTATGCTTTTGAGGGGAAAGAATTCATCAAGTTCGATCAATATGATTATGAAATTCGAAGTCTTGATCAGGCAATACATAGATTCGAACTGGGATAAAGGATTTGCAATCCCCCACCTAACCACTTTGTCATGTCGCCAAATTCCATCCAAGTCTAGAATATATATATATATATATATATATATATATATATATATATATATATATATATATATATATATATATATATTTCTAGAATTCTATTTCTAATTTTTCTTATATGACAAGTTATTTTTTTATTAGATAACTATGCCCTCGAACCATGAACTTGATGGCAACTTTATTGACTTTAGCTTTACTAAGAAAGAAATCAGCTTCATTCAAACCAAACTAGCATTCACTAATGTAGAAGAAACTCATTTAAAAATTGGATAAGATGCCTAAGAAGGCATTAGTTCTAGTATCATGAGTGTTTCCTCATAAGAACATCCATGAATCTGCTCAATTACTCTTTGTGCTTTGAAAATAGACAGACATATATGTTGAGCTAACACTTTTTCTTCTCTATTCGAATTTTCATTCTTTATGAGAAAAGTTCTCCCCCACTAATGAATGATAAGTGCCTGGGTTTAGTATAGTCTAAGATAAGTTAGAGAAGTCTAAGTCTTAGTATACTCTAAAAAAAAGAAATATACCTATACTCTGACGAAAGGATAAAGACTGTGAAGTCTAAAGTTGCTTAAGATAAGGCTTTTCACATGAAGACTTAGTAGAATGACTAATGATGAGATTTCTTTTCTTTTCTCGTGTGTCTCACTTTCGTGAGAGTAGGTGTAAATTCTAATGTGACCGACCATACGATCTGTGATAGAAATAGGTCAATTTTCCATTCCATTATGAATAGCTATTGTATGGCTAATCATTGTGGGTATAATGGTAGATGCCTGAGACCAAGTAACTCTTATTTCTTTCTCATCCCTTCCCTCCTATTGAGTTTTTCAATTATTCCAGATATATGATTAGCTACAAAAGGTGATAGTTTGAGTGAATGTGTCATGGTACTCTTTTTTTCTACTTTTTTGAAATTAGTATTCTATGTCCAATATCTCGATCTTAATCTTCAGTATAGTGATGAATGGAAAAAAGAGAAAATCCTTTAGCTAGATAAGGAAAGGGGAGGATGTAGCTAAGTGGATCAAGGTAGTGGATTGTGAATCCACCATGCGTGGGTTCAATTCCCATCGTTCGCCCATCACATTCTTTCCAATTCCAAAAGTTCAATTTTCAATGTTCCTATTTATGGCAACGAAGAAGAAAGCTATCACTATATTGCTTTGAGCCTTTTCCTACTTCCTCTTCCAAGTGTAAGATAACTCGATTGTGGGTTTTTTCTACCAATTGGGACTCTCCCTTCACTGCCCCATGGGGATTGTCTATAGGGTTTATAACTACTCCTATGACTACAAAACACTTACCTAGCAAATACTTAGATGATCTACCAAAAGTTTTGGTTCCAATACCCACTTTTTTATTGCTAAGTTTTGGATATCAAATGGACCTCCTCAGATGGTAATCTGAATGTGGCCAATCTACTTTCTTTTGCAATTAGTTCTAATGCCTGCTACTCTAGCTAATTTTCCACCATTTCCAAGTATAATTTCTATGTTATGCATGGCCGTGCCTAAGGGCATATTGGTTGAATTTTTTCTCAATCAAAACCCCTTCCCAAACTGTACAAGCTTCTTCAAAAGTGTATGGCTTTCTAGATGTATATGATGATATATAGACTAATGGATCTTATATGAATCGTATGATTCAATACCACATGAGTGGATATATAGGAATCCAAATCTATTGAATCATTCATGCTATGATCTTCTATATCCAAGGTCTCCCTATTCCATCATCTAGCTTATGTTCTTCATGTAGCATTCAGTTCAGATGACTTTATGAAGTTATGTCGATACTTCCACATAGGTTACGTAGGAGAGATCTCTCTTGCTTTGCCCCTTGGTGCTTTCAAGGTTGAGTTCAATGACTCATCAATGGAAAGCTGGGTCACAAACGAGTAAGATTTCCATTGTTTTCCAAGGATCAAAGTATTTGATACTTTGCCAAAAAATGTACCTCAAGAAATAAAATGCTCTGCACCTCAGCTCAAAAATAATAGTAGAAGACAATAAAGTGCTAGCTAAAGAAGGATCAATGAGTTCTTTACCAAATTGATTTGGTAAGGATAGGAATTTTTGCTAACAGATAAAGAAAAATAATTTGCTTTACTGGCAAGCTAACCATTTTTTTGAGGAATTACTTTCTAAGGAAGTAGTTAGCTAAATAAAGAGACTATTGCCTTTCCCTTGTTCTACAAATTTTGTTTTCCGTAGGAATAGTAGTGGTGGCAAGGAAAGCAAGAGTGTGAGTTGTCCTTCTGGCATTCTCTCTTTAGAATGCTGGTAATACACCAATTTTATGCGAGAAATCAGTAGCTATTGAATAGATAGATTGAGCCCAAAATATTTGTTGTTGTCTATTTTCTATAAAGAAGGAAGAAGGGTTGGAGAATAGATTGGTACATTTTCCGTGAAGGCCCCCAATGACTACCTACTCCTATCTGATTCCTAAATATCGCTCCTTGACTTCTAGAAAAGAAATTGAGATACACCACAAATATCACAAGATCCAATAGTGTTATAAGAGCAAATGTTTTATGCAAATGTCTATTTTATCATTTGAAACCCTACCACCATCGTCAACTAACCCATTAACACACAACCCAAAAAAAAATGGAATTTGAATTTCATGATTTCTTCATTCATTCTAGAATTCCATTCATATATAAGTTTTTTTTATTTCCATAGCCTATTGGAATCACCACCTACTTCAAGTCAATCTCAATTCAAAATAATACACATACACTGTTGCCATTTGTCATGTACGACCTATATGAGCACTACTAGAAAAAAACATAAATAGAAAGAAGCTGGTGAAATAGAACATATTCTTTCAATACACAACTCACACACACTCCCTTTCCAAAAAAAAATCAACACACCCAGCACTATGCTTAGATTTCTTGGATTGTTGCTAGTATGAAACTCGAAACTCCTAGCATATGGCCAGTGCCCCATGAAAACAAAAGAATCAATTCTATTTTTCATATGCTCTCCCCTTATAGATTGGACTAAGAAAGAATAAAGTTCTTTTTGTATCACTCTGCTTATTCTTCTTAATGGAATTTGATAATTCTCAAATTTCTTATGGACACCAATTACTATATCCATGTGGATAAGGTTTTTATTGAGAGCATTTATTTGTAGAAAATTTCAATACCTAATTCTACCATGAAATAATATTAGAATTTTGATCTAGCTTATATAGCTACCTATATAAAAGAAAGATAAAGACTATACAATGAAAAGGAGATGAAAATTTGGTAGTAGTTGAACAATATACCAAACAATTTGTTGTGCTTCAATAATTTCAGTAATGTTGAAAGTACCTACATAATAGGATTACCGCTAGAACTGCTTCACTATATATTAGTTATAACCTAATCATTTGAGCAGTAGATCATAATGATCCAAGGAATGCATAATTAGAATTAACTTACCATCCATCAAATAGAATACCTTATACTCCAATACTTGATAGTGCTATTGAATATAGAATTCCTCGTGAAAAATCACTTAGTGCTAAATCTAGTCCTAGAAGAATTACACCCCGCCCTAGTAGACCAAAAATTAGAGTAACCATAGGTGCTAGGAAGCATAGACTCTTTGTAGCTTGTGATGGAAGAATTTGCTCTTGAATTACTAGTTTGAGAGCATCCACAAATGATTATAGTAGAGCATATGAATAAACTACATTAGGTCCAATTCATCATTGCATTGATCCCATTACCTTTCATTCAATTACTGTCACAAAAGCAACACTGAGTAGAATTGGTACTAGAACTACAAGAAAATATTGTCTTTTCTATCTAACTGAAAGCATTGGTTATTCTATTCAAAATATCAATAGAAATGCATATGTAATGACACATTCTTCTAAGTCTAATCTTAGAAAAGAAAAAAAGATTTGGATTTTCTAATTCTAAGTAAAAGACAGGTATAAATCAATAGAAAAGGAAAGGAAAGGGGAAAGAATTATGCTTGGCTATCAATCCATGCAAGGTCTTTCTCTGGAGTTACGGCTTCAACAACAATTGGCATAAATCCGTGGTATACTCTACAAATCTCTGAACATTGTCCATAAAATACTCCTTTTTCAATTAGAACTGATGTTTGGTTAAGTCATCCAGGAACGACATCAATTTGGAGTCCTAGTGAAGGAACAATAAAATCATGAATCATATCAGTGCTTGTAATAAAAATTTGATGTGTGTTTCGATTGGTACTACTGCTCAATTATCAACATATGATAGTCGTAGTTGTCCTTTATCTAGACCTATTTCAGGAACTAAATTAAATTCAATTGATTCTCCATCTTCCTTAAGAAAATTTGAGTCTTCGTATGACCAGTACCATTGATGTCCTGCTACTTTCACTGCATACTTTGCTAAGTAATGCATGACAAAAGTCTTACAAGCTCAAGACCTACCAGCTATCACTTTCTATGAAGAAGATCATGCTCATAATGTCATAATAGAATCAACTTTTATACAATGCTACAGATAGTGTTATGATTCATCGAATCCTGATTGATCCAGGCTCTTCTATCAATCTCATGAGTTTGTGAATGCATTAAGGTGTCTATCCCTTGACGTTCAACATCTAGGTGAGACAAGCTAAAGGAGCATGGGTTCAATGAAAAGGACAAAATATAATGGGATCCTTTGTCCTACCACTCAAGTTCGAGAACCTCTATATAGAAGCAAAATTCTAAGTAATTGATGTAAATACTTCATTCAGAGCTCTCCTTGGTCAACCTTGGATTCACGAGATGGGATGGTCCCATCTGCTATGCACTAATGCATAAAAGACTTCATGGATGGAGAAGAATTTTGAATCATTGGTGAAATACAACCATTCATTGTACATGAAGTAAGGATATAGGAAGATGCAAAGTCTTTCATCCCAGCCCAAGCCAGTAGAACCTCCTAAGACTTAAGACTATGGCGTCTACTTCAAAGGCTATAAAATAGTCTAAGAAAAAGAATGCAGGGAAACAAAGTGGGAGAAAGAAGGCAATGTCGACTCTCCCTAAAATAACTAACATCCCACCCAAATTTTTTAGAGTCATTCCTAATTTGGGAAGTGATATAGAGGAAGATGATGATATTCATGTCAACACCAAGAGGATATGTGAACCTTGAACAAAACATAGTAGATTACACTAATTTTGAATAGGAATTTAAATATACATAGGAAAGTAAGGTTCAATAGATCTCTACAAGGAGAATGACTAGCATATCGATATCAGAAGATCCATTTATGGTTACACCAATCCCTCATCATCACTTCAATGAGATCACTCTCCATGAAGTTCATAAGATTGAAGAGTTGAAGACATTTTATGCACCTCTGTTATCCAGGAGTGAGGAACCAAGAACCTTGTTCTATAAGTCTTAGGAATATGAAGATCATGAATTTGATTGGCCCATTCAATGCCTTGAATCTAAGGAGATGGTTCCAACAAAAATGTTCCTCCGAAGATGAGAAAAATGATGAGGAAGCTCAGAGTTCAAATTGGTGTCTTCTAAGCAATGAAATGAGAAGTGCATTACCAAGGGCCTTGAGTTTATGTGCCAGAAGCATCCTCGAAGGGTGACTTGTTATGTAATAAAAGAAGAAAAAATTGAAATGGAAGATGATGATGAAAATATTATGTAGGAAGTTAGCCTCTCTAATGACGAAAATGTAGAAGTCAAGCTCGCTCTCGGTTCATGTCTGTCAATCCTTCTTCCCCCTTTTTCTAGCATGATAGGAGCTTTCTTTGTTGTCTTCTCTTGGTTAAAAGTTTGCTACTGCCTGCTCACTCTTGTCATCTCCAAAGAGACTCACTTCTACCCCTTATGAACCTATTCTACCCTGAAATGCTATGCTCTGAGACCGATTGGTGTACGGATCTTGGAGGAAGACATGAATCTGACTCTATAAGGGCTTACAAGCAATATTGAAGAAGATTTTCTCAAGTTCGTCAATATTATAATATAGACCCACACATGCACACTATAGGTAGGAAGGATGACTCTGATGCCACATCTTCAAGCAGGAAGTAGACTGGCCAATCTGTCTGAAGCCTTTAAGAGAGTAAGGGTGTAATGGTAGTGTGGGAGTTCACGCGTAACCTCCAGCCCACGTCAACTCATTCAATCAATCTTTTTTCATTTACTACACCATATTTACCAGCAATGGAATAGAACAGTCATCCGAAATGAGACATATATATGGTCATGATCAGCAAAGAAGTTTGTCTGAGGAAAGACTATTTGTGGAATTGAGTTTTGAGAGAACAGTTCAAAGAGGAAGATAAGTTTTCTCATCGGCATACACCACTCAAAATTCCAAGCTTGCCCAATGAGAAGATACCCACCCTCCCACTCTCTCTCATTTCATTGATTATGAAAGAAACTACATAATGGGGGACTTTTCGTTTAGAGGAAGCATGTTCATTGACTTCAAGAAAGGAAATAGGAGCTCTAATCTTCACCCAATCCTCCATATAGTATGATTGATGAAAATAGGATGATTTGATTCAAAGACCGCCAAGCCCCTCAATAATAATACCATCAGTTGGAGAGGCATTCATTCAATAACAATTTCGTTAGCTAGAGAGGCATTCACAAAAAAATGTTTTGGTAGAATTAGGCTCTAGGGATGCATAAAGTTGAACTAATCAAAGTGGGGAGAATTTTTCATTACCAATAAGATCACCCTCTAAATGATCATAGTTAAGATCAACCATTCTATATACTAAGTCAGCTCCATTTCTTTCAAATACTCAGTCGAGAATAGAATATTTATTTCAAATACTCAATCGAGAATAGAACATTTCTTTCAAATACTCAACTGCGAATAGAACATTTCTTTCAAATACTCAATTGGGAATAGAACATTTCTCAACTCCATAGTACAAGAAGAATCCCTCGTCCAACCATCAGTGTATGATCTATACATAACATGGAAAAGCATATTCTTGCTTGGCCTAAATCTTTCCAATTCATAATGGAAGAAAAAGACCATATTGTGAAACTGACTCTATCAGTGCAAGATATAGAATAATAGTTGCCACAATTAATGAACATGTGAAAAAGCTTACCACTATGTTGATTATCTATTTGGAGTGGGTCAAAGTATTTTTGCAAAAAGATTTCCCTAATTATTTGATTGAAGGGCTCCCTGCATTCGCATGTGCTAAGAACTTCATGGTGGGTAATACAAAAATGGTTGACATAAGTATCTTTGATCACATTTATCCATGTAGGTGATAAACATATATTAGTATATTTTAATAGTGGTTCAGCTATTATGAACATCCAGAGAGAGAACCCTAAGAAGATACAAAGAAAGAGGACAAAGTGAATATCTCTATAATATAAGTATAGAATAGCATCATTTAGTGTAAAACTCTTTATTCTACCCATATCACAGCATACATCAGCAATACTAACCTTCTTATTAAGTAATCGAAGTAAGGGTACCCTATTTCCATCTAGATCTAATTGGAAAGGAAGCATTGTTTTAGCAGTAAATGCTTTTCATCGTGCATAAGTATAGATAGAAATCAATTGCTTATCAAATGAATCAAATTTTACATTATATACCTCCTTGTGTGTTAGCATAAATTTTTTTCTTAATATCAATCAAAATTTTTTAGTTAGATTCATATGGTACTTCCTCATATATGGAAGATAATAATTCCGTATTAGATTATAACAGCATAGCAGATCCCTTATATCTTCTTTAATCGTATAGGATGGTAGCACTCTAACTTCAAGTCTATGGGAAGTGGGTTTATGAAAAAACTTCAACCATGATGAATTACTCATTTGATATTTGTTCAGTCTTTCTTTGTTCATTTGTTTGTTTGTGTATTCCCTAATCTATTTTTCATATCAGATCATCGTAGTATATCTCATTTTTGGATTAGTGACTACTTCTACATTATTCATTTTTGAAGTGAATAACTAACTATTCCTCCCCTGGGCCTTACCCTGGATCATATATGATGCACTTTGTAGAATCCCGATACTCATATTAGAATGTGAGTACTTATAGAGAAAGATTGACACTTAGGAAACACATTTCAGGGTAGAATAAGTTCAGAAGGGCAATGCCACTTGTAAAGCTCTTTCGTCAAGTCTCTCCTGATGTTCTAAACCTTCAAGTAATAAGAAATTTCCTCTTTATCTTTATTTGCAATCAAAAGGTAAAGCTATAAGCTTGATATTAGCTTCTTTCTTGACTTGATTAAGGCATAGGATTATATAGGGCTTTGGTTTGTGAATGCAATCTCTTCTATAGCCTTCTCCATCGATGATGAACATTAACAATCTTCATCCTTCATGGCTATCTACATTTTTCACTACCTTCCCCCATCTATACCTTTGAAAGAACACCTAGCTCTAATTCATAGTTATTGTTTATGCTTCCTTAATACACTTGGTTCGCTTTGAAGACCACACCATCACTGACGTATGTCTTTCACCTTTCTTTCATATGATGTGCTAGTTGTATTATATAATACTGAACTTTGTCTCTGGAAATCTAGTCTATTTTCTTCCTTTGTAGAGAGCCCCCGCTCCCCTAGAAGTGAATCTCTTTGGAGAAGACAAGAGTGAGCAGACGGGCTCTTCTAAATGTGGTTCAACATCTAGGCACTCTCTATATCAATAACATTTGAGTCTTTCATGAACTTGAATAGAATAAGAAGAGCATCTCACCACTCTGGTGGTCATAGAATCTTTCTTCCTTATTTGAAAGTTCAGCTTTCTTACATTTTCCATTTTGAGCTACCTAGGGCCCCAAAGCTGTGCTATAAATACTTCCAAATTACTCTTTTCTCACTGCTGGTTAGTTACTGGTGCTTTTCTCATGAAATCCTAAAGTGTTGACTACTCTTATTGTCCAAAGATTTCAAAATTTGAGTTTGAGACCTATTTTTACTCGTTTGATTGTATTAGCCATACGCAAAGTTTATGTATTTTAATTACTTGCGCATATGGGAACTTTTAAATTTGATGAGTTCTCAAAGTTATAGAAAGAAATTTTATTCCTCTAACTCGATGCATTCCCTATATGGGAATTGTAGGTACCCCTTATGTGCTTCTAACAAGGTAGTCTCATAGCAGCTCTGAATGAATACTTCAATCAAGAAAAGGAAACTTTGGGTCCCCAGATAACTGATTGTGTAGTGAAGAAGTCTCTTTTTCTTTAACCAGTGTAGATGTAGCACAAGCTAAGACTCAGACTTAAAAAAGGCCAATTTTGGAGGATGTAATAGAAGGGGTATATCATTGAAGCATGAAAGATAAAGGCTCACCTTATAGGGAGCCAAAGAAAGTCTACGAGAGGCCCTTGCTCATCCTGAATGGAAAAGGGGTACGGTTGAAGAGGAGGAAGAACTTCACCTGTTCCATTGCCTGAAGGGAAGGCCCTACTTATGATGGGGAAGAGGATGACATATAGTTGGAGGGGGTGTATACTCTCAAATAGTTATCTGATGGATCGATTGAATGATAGAAAGCTTATCTTGTTGTAGAGGGATTCACCCATGAACTAGATGGGCATATGGTTTCGATGATTTCATTACCTTTGCTCCTATTGCCAAACTTCACTCTATTTACATTGTCCTTTCCATTGCAGTCAACAAACACTGGCCTCACAAACTTTCTATAATGGGGAGAGATTCCATTATGAACATTTCCTCTTTTCCCTTTAGCATGCTAGCCTGTAGAGAACTTCAGTAGGACCGTAGCATCAATGCACCTTTTCATCAATACTTATTAACATTGTATGATGAGATATCATTGTTGGAATTCACTCCCTCCATCAACCTCATCAATTCCTAGAAGTCAGGTAGTTGTCCAACTATTGAAGTCATCATAAACACTATAAATCTCACATTCTTAGAATGAGACCAGCGTCCCATTATTTTTGTAAGCTTTCCTTGGGCGGCTTCCCTTATAGGCTTCTACGAGACCACTTATCTGTATCCCATATGGTCCATAAATGGACTGCTTCATCATTTCACCATGCATCTAACGGTTGACTCTCTCTTTCCATTTAGTCACTTGGCCTTCTATCGCTCCAACCATTCCCAATAGACTTCTTCAGCGTCGGCCCCTAGGCTATTGTCAAAGCTATCTGACATCTTTCAAACTCATTGCACCACTTTGTGTTCTACAAACACCTATCAGGGGAATCATCACTTAGATCCTATAAACGAACATAGATCTTGAGGGCAAGGAAGAAAACTGGCTCGTTTAGGACATTCATTTCAAATGTATACTTGAGTGAGAAAGACTACGCTGTAGCCTTTGGGAATTGGTAAATGACTTTCTTCCTGCAAAAAGGGCAGAACCATTGATCATCTTCTTTTGTGGGATGCTAATCAAAGGAATCATTCCATAGCTCAATCAACTCCTTGGGTTCTTTTTTACTATGCTTCAAATGAAATCAGAAGTAGAATAGAAATGTCTTGAGTCTATAGATGATGGCAGATCAATGTCTTAATCTAAATCTAACAGAAGAGGATTAACCCGACTGAGAGAGTAAAAAAAGAACATTAGCCCACAAAATGGCAGTAGGAACTAAGAAGGAAGATATTAGCTACCCTGATTAAGAAAGAGTAAATAGTCCTGTGAAAGACAATGTAGAATTTGTGAAACCAAGAGTACCATAACGAGTACTGGTAATTGGACAACACCACTATGAGTGAAAGTGCTAATGTGTGAAATACAGTCCTTACAGACTAGAAAACACAAAATATTTGAATGTCACACACTTTTGATAGTAGGAACTTTCCATAACACCAGGGTTAGCCCTCCATAGATCACTAATCTTTCTCTCAATAACCAAGAAGAACACTCACAATCGACTGTTTTCACACTCGGAATGTAGACTGTGTCAACAATCACAGCTACACCCAACTTTGCTCAACTAATAGAACATGCTAGAATACACCTTCATACATCGCACACCATTGCTATTTATAGTAAGACTATGGCGAGGTATGTATGTGCCTGAGAAATTGAAACATGCATAAGAAAAAGAACCATAGGGGTAGGGCCTTTCAGCCTGCCCTTAGGAACTAAAACTGAGACGCTAACATATATATGTCAATATAGATGGAATTGAAGTGACTTGCATCACCTCACTCTATTATCACCAAGAGATTTCTCCTTACTCATCTTACTCATAGGTCATAAGGCTTAAGGTTTTTTATCTTCAAAACTCAAGCATGCACAGTATGCTAAATCCTATTTAGGTGAAATAAGAGAATGTGTAGGCATACTAAAAGCTCTCCTAAAGCATCGTATCTCTATGGTGTAAGAAGAGAAACTGTGAGTATTCGCACAAATTTCCCATTGAAGTAGAAAATCTATATTCACATCTCCTCGAATTGTGAGTTGTAAGACTAACATAGCAGAGAGATTAGAAAGACAGACCTCACAAGTCTGTCACATTGTGAAGTACATTACGCCAAAGTGTTATTCACACAAAAAATTAGAATGTTTCCCATATGCATCAGATAGAAGATAGGTCTGTTGCTTTTGCTCTTTCTTAGAGAAAAAAGTATGCTAGTTGGTTCACACTTACCTACTAGTGACAGAAAAGCAGGTCAAGCTATTTCTCAAAACTAAAATGAGAAGATAAACTGCAATATATTAAGCTTGAGTCGTGCCATCGAAGATTTTAGATGGAACTTGTTGTTCCAATTACAATTTAAAAATATTCCAATATTATCTGCCACTTCATTTAGGCAAAGAGTGTGTAGGCTTTACTACACAAACAAAACACATTGGACTCTCCCCACAACCACTATAGTGGCCAAAAGAACATCTAGCTGAATAGTGCTACTAGCATAGGTTTGCTCCAATGCTAGAGCATGTGGTTATTATTT
Source organism: Cymbidium sinense (assembly GCA_021442155.1). Taxonomy (NCBI): domain Eukaryota; kingdom Viridiplantae; phylum Streptophyta; class Magnoliopsida; order Asparagales; family Orchidaceae; genus Cymbidium; species Cymbidium sinense. The sequence continues at coordinate 58,925,279 of CM038224.1, read as the reverse complement.
AGGATATCGATAGAGCCATGAGGCCCAAGACTAACCTGAACAACATGGATGCTATCTAGCGTAGTGACACAGACGATCACAAGTATGGATCTTTGGATCCAATCTAAGAAGGTTAGCCTTCTAAGATCCCCCATAAGAGGTTGTTAAGACCTAAAAGATCTCGCTTTAGTCTAGGAAACTAGCTACAAGCATTCTTTCAGTGCAAGCTAGGGAACTGCTTAATAAGCAACTTTTTCTGTTGAGTGATATCATCTAAAATTTGTCTAAATGCACAAAATAAGTGAGATGTTCTTTGGATCACCGGTCTTGTCAAATGTATCAAAATTTGAAGGGACGTAGTCTCACTTTCTTGGCCATACTATCATCATTTGGCATCTAAAATGTTAGCTCTTATGATCTTCATTTATAGACTGCGTTGTGGTGGCGATGATCTTTTGATCGAAGCGTCCATCCAGAAGAGGAGGTTGGCTTTTGAGAAGTAGGGTGGTAGCATATAAATGATTGCCTTGTCCTTGCAGTTCTTCTTCTTGTAATGCACTAGTCAAAGAGAGTCCTAGTTTGGCTTTTCCTTATGTGATTGAACCTATAAAAATGAAAAACATGGTTCATTTCTTATAGCATGATTTGTATTCTCCGCTACTTTTAGTCGAGTAAATCAAGCTCACCTCTCCTTTCAGTAGATTCTTGACTTAAGAAATCAAAGTCAGTATATTATATATGTTATGAAATCAAAGAAATCAATCTGTGAAATTCTAAAATCATTTCATTGAAGTAGCAAAATATTTTTTCAACAAGCAAAGATCTAATATCTTTCTAAAATAAACTTATCTCACATCTTTCTTTTCTCTATTTTCCATATGATATATTTGGTAAACCCATTTTTCCTAGCCCTCGAGTAATGAGACTAAAAGGAGAGGTTTTTATAGGCTCGAGCAAAGTGAGAAGAAAGAAGTAGCTATCCTACTTTTTTAAGGAGAGGATCGAGTGATCAAGAATCAATTCCATGATATATCATGATCATTGAACTAGTAGAATCCATTCTCTATCATTAGTAATGATGCTAAAGAGGTGAACTAGGTCAAATGTGATCTCTTGGTGGAGCTGAAGAAAGGGCTACACGGTACCCACAAAAAAAAGATTACTTTTCTCCAATCTCTTTCCTCTGCCACTGTCTCTACACTCCAGTTGCATTCCTTCATTATACGTATAAATGCCTTCCACTTCACAGGCTCATCTCTTGATCTAATAGTTAATAGGTCAGCCTTCTAAACCAATGTCATAGTCTAAGATATCGGTTGAAAGAATCAATTGAGCTGCTCCTTCCCTCTTGAGTCTTCCCAGCTTCTTAGACTATACTGCTAAATCAAAATAAAAATAAAATTACCATGGGCTTAGGATTGCCCTTTCCTTGACTCTATAGGTAGGAAATGACCCAGTCCTGGCTTACTTGATTGCTTATTCCGTTACATGCTTCACCCACAAGGTAAGAAACTAGGGTGAGTACTACTAGTGGGCTAGATTCTTCCTCTTATCTAGCTATTTCTTTTTCATGGAATAGGGATTTGGGTGAATAATGTGATAACTCATCCATGTGAGTAGTCCCTATCTTCTAAAGAAAGTACTTTCTCCTAGGCTGGGCATTGGTTTGCATTTAGGAGAATCAAATTCTGTAACTAAATTCAACTAGATGAATCTCGCTTTGCAATATTGATTTTGTGAGTACTAGTAGACTTAGGATTACAGAAGCCACTACGATATATATGGCTTTCATTATATTACTAGGAGAAAAATTTAGGGATCTCCTATTTAGAAGAGTCTTCTTTGACCTAATTGTTGATTGGTTCCCCGCAGGCGCAAGGGCTGCTGACATGATGCTCACTGCAAATCTTATTTAGAAAGGCTAACTCTTTTCATCTCATTCCTATTCAAAGCTAGCTTGTCCACCGGGCAATAGTCTGGCCTTCTTCTTTGCTCTTCAGTTGAAGATGCCTAACTCATGTTTATAGAACGAGCTCCGCTAAGTGACTAGTTGGCTTCTTTCCTAAGTCTATAGCTGAAGTTTACCTTAGCAGTAGCAAACTTTACTTAGCTATCCCTACCTTTAGCAAGTAAGTGAGACACTCTTTATCTCTTTGGTTTTTCTATTTTTTTTTTTTGAAAAGTCTTTGTTTTCTTAATATCTTACTCTCGTTTGTTTCACAAAACACTAGCACTTGGCTTTCCTTACTTGTCTAGAAATACAATAAGGTTGGTAGGTTGTTAGGACTAAGGTGTTTAAAAGATAAGAAGACTTCTTATTAGTTCTCTTACATAACTTCGAGGTTCTAACTATGCTTGCTTACTCTTTACTAGTTCTCATTTTCTTGTCCTATCTTGTGAAAAGAAGCATATCGTTACCTCCATATGTTCCCTTTTTTGTGGATAGATCACTAAACTTTGTGCATATCTTCACTTTTTGATCAATTGTAGCTCCCCGTTCACTTACAAAATATTCACTCGTTTACTTGGGAAATTCCTTACCATTTCTTTCATGTAATCTAAGGTTTTGAAAGAATGTTGTAAGTGTTGAACAAAGTTTCCTCGCTCATTAGAGAAAGTGAACGGTTGGCTATAAGAAGGAAGAGAGGTGTCAGTCTGTGTTTGGTATATTGAATACACACTTTCTTGAGCAATCAGGTTTTCCATCCACCTTGTTAGTCTCTTCTACAATAAAGATGATAGATGATAGAAGTGGGAAAGGCACGGGAAAAGAGTTCATGATTTGATAAGCAACCCAATTCCTTGGATGGGAACAGACAAGCTATAGCTATAAATAGAGTAGCAAAGAGAGAAGCTAGAGCTAGATCTATACTTATGAGAAGAATCTATAAGTAGATTATACCATGCCTGGTACAGTGAAAGTCTTTATGATACAGTCTTCTTTATGTGCAACATACTAGTGCATTTCATTTTTTTTTAGTTATTAAGATATTCTAGCTACCTTTCTCAGGCTAACGCATATCCATTTTCTTGCTTTCCTTAGTCACAAGTAGTACATTTAGAGAAGAAAGAAGTTTTTTTCATAGAAATATCGCTTAACTATTCACTAATACAGAAAGAGCTTAACTAATTGCTCAAAATCCCTCTTTCCTTAGAAATTGGACCAACTGCAACTAATTCACATGGGTCTCAGTAGGACCCTACCAACCAAAACTTTACACATAAAGAAAGAGACCTGAAAGACAAATAAAAAATGAAGCAAGATGGTAACCTATCATTCTATAAAACCCTTACCAGTTGGATTGGCTAGTGGTGGATCCCCCATCATCACTCAGGATTAGGGACTCTCATAGTTTAGTATGGCTTTGAACCACACACAAAGAAGGGTCGTATGAGTGGTATCCGAAACACATTGACTTACAAAAATATCAGAGATGTTTACCTTTTCAGAAGGAGAAAAATAGTTGTCTTTCATTGTGGTGAAAATTTTCTATAAGGGAGTCGCCTTTAAAATCTGTGGAGAGAAAGGAAAGAGGAACCCTTACAAAAATTAATCTTGGTAAGACACATGTAGATCCGCAGATGTACTTAGTCAGGTGATCGGATGCATCATCATGGAAATAGTGTACTATCTCGAAAGACAGAAGTCACTAACCTTTAATGGAACCAATCACCTCAATAAGGACTCCTGAGGACGATGGGTATGCATATGTATGAGAGATTCTTTCCCTACTTTACATGGAAAAGTAAAGTAGGGTTTATTTTAAATTGGGTTCATTAAGTTTCCTACAAGGGCAAGCCCCCATAGTTAATTACATCCTAAAGGACAAGATCCTTTAGGAAAACTCTCGATTAAGGTAAATGATCGTTGTCTCTAAAGATTTCAATAAGAAGGACGATCAATCGATTGGTTTATATTTGAAGATCAAATGGGTTGATCAAAAGAGGGGGTTATTATTGAAGCCAAAATGGGAATAAGTAGGAGATTCTCATGATGCTAGGAAACCTAGCGAGCATCTTAAACTATCCTAAAATTGGGCTTTACATTTTAGAAATTAATTTAATTTATTTGAGTCATATTTTTCTTTAGAATTTTAGGACTTAAGATTCCTTAACACAAGATTAAGCAAATGCCTAAGAGGCGAGGAATTATACTTATGGCCCATAAAGGGGAAGAACAGCCTCATAACCTAAATCTAGGGAGCTTCGGAGAGGGCCAAAAGCACAACCTAAATCTAAGGCAAAAAATAGGTAATTGGTTTGCCTCCATAAGAGAGGACAAACCACTCAACAACTTGGACTTACAACCACCTGGGGGTGGCCGCCAACTAACTCCTCCTACGATTTTAAATACATGTAGGCAAGTCTTTATGCTTATGCAAGATAGCTGGGCTATTATTATTTAGAAAGAGACCAAGTCCTTAAACTCGCTCCCTGAAGAGACTAGATAATGTAAAGGGATATGCTTTAATGATCTAAGTCTAATGCATTTCAAATTTCATTTTATTTCATTTTTGGATAATCATTTTGACTCAGGCTAATAGGACTTTTATGACTAATGCATGAGAAAATAAATTATTGGTCAAAATCAGCTAGAGTTTTAGGAGGTGAGTTTCCACCACGGACCTCAAAGGTTAAGCCAGGTTCTCTGGCAAAGATGGAAGCCCTCCAATCAAGAGTGAAATAAGATGCATTTGCATGATATTATAAAGAAAAGAACTCATCCAGTTAAGGGGTTTCTAATTCTTTTATCTTGATTTTAATCCTAAGTTTTTGGTGAGGTTATGAATTGTTTAGTTTTAATTTGAATTATTAAGTTGGGTAGAAGATATATTTTTCCCTAAAGAGCTTAATCCACATCCAGGCCATACATAAAGCAAAGAAGAAACTAGGAAAAGCATGCCACTTAATGTGCAAGTTAAACAAACATCAATCAATTTATTAGCATAAAAAGAATAAATGGTCATTTGTGGTTGGGCACCACTACACAAACCTAAAAATATCAAATGTGGGTAGCCTACCCTTATACAACCCAGATTACAAATGAATTGAATTACAATTAAGTAAAAGTAATTCATTGTTATGGGGGGTCTTCAAGCTTTATTCTTCTTTCTTTTTTCTTCTTTCTTCCTTTCTTCTTTAGATTTCCTTTGGATGGTTGAATGGTAGATGCTCCAAGGCTTCACATGGTGCATAAGATAGGATCTTATGACCAATGTTCATCCTAATCCCCCATAACAAATCATTCCAACATTTTATTTATACAATTTTTTACATGAAAAGGAAAAGGGAAATCTAACTAACACTTGCAAAACAAAGGTTAGTTAAATCACACCAGATAAGTCCCAAGCATGTATATTGGACTTATCACCCAACACATGGGTGACTAAGCCCACCTTTCCTATGGATTATGCTAAGGGGTATAAGCACCTGCAAGTAAGAAGCATTTATTTTTTTATTTATGATAGCGCCCCTTTAGCACAATCCCCTGTAGAAAAGAATAATTAGACTAAGCACATCTTGCCATTCATTCTATGAGCATACACCCTAACATCCATTCTAAAATATTCATCACAAAATAAAACATAACATCAGGCCATGCACCGACCTAACCTAAAGCTAGAAATGGTGACTTGGGCTAATGTGTGTGCTTTAAAGGTTTGTGTGGCATGCTTAGCTTAGGACTTTAGGTTTAAATTTTCTAAGTGTGAAAGTCATGTTCAACTTAGAGGAGGGTTTCATTTAAGTTGTTTAGTGACTTTGGGTTGTTTTTATTTTATGTTGTAATTTGATTTGAGTGAAACATACAATTAATTACTAAGTTATGAAGAGAGGGGAAGAGAAGGAAACTTCTCTTTCCTTCACTAATCCTTAAGTAATTTCTAAGGAAAGTTCACATTTTAATTTAATTTAGGTGAATATTTTAATTACATCTTTTAATTAATCCTAAGTTTAGATAAACTCTAAACAAACCTATCCAAAAAGAAAGGCATTTTAAGATTAAGAAAAATGAATCAAAATTCACATAACATACATTACTTCAATTCTTTCTCAACATATATAACATGCATATGGATTGACCCTAAGCATACATATACATGCAAATGAGAATAACTAACATATTTATTATGCATGCTAAGCAATTCATTTAAGAAAATTTAGAATATTTAGATGCATGGTTTTTCTTAAGTAGAAAAGGTTATCTTTCTCCAAAATTTCACATACATGTATGAAAGTAAGAAAGGCATAAGTGAGTATAGTGTCATTGTTAACCAGAGGTGTAAGGTACAAGACCTACTTAGGGCTACTTAAAGCCTCGTAATCTCAGAATTGTCCAGACTAATATACCACTTTCCTTAAGTGCTAACATACATATAAAGGAAATGAAATGAAAAGAGAATATGCAAAAGTTGTTTAATAATTTCATTTTTGTTTATGCAATTTATTCATGCAAGTGTAGGTAATCCTTCTTAGATGATGGCATAGGGATGAATAAGGTATAGGATTAAGCAAGTGTTGGGTTCCTTTCAAATGAACCCTACATCTTACTAACCCTTATTCAAAGCTATGCTAACATAAGAAAGAAAGAAAAAGTTGCACTAAACATGACTTTATAACTCATCATATGCAAGCTAATAATTAATATATGAATAGCACACTTTCAAATTTGATGTTTCATTTATAGGTTTTGAAAATATTTTGGGTTAAGTAGTGATAATAGCCACACATATTTTACTTTAGCCAACACATGCACATTTGACATAACGTAAACAATTTCATTTTAAAACTTTGAAAATATGAAATCATGGATGCATAAATCATGTGGCATATAATTTAACATGTTGGAAAAGATCTAAAGCAATGTAATCATGTACACAAACTCACTTTACTTAATTCCTAAAGACATTCTTAAAGAATAAGAAAACTTAGAATAAATCAAAGTGAATTTCAAAATGATTTTTATTTGTTTGAAGTTTGATTTAATTTTGAAAAGGTGAGATGAGTTTGCTCTTCCTAACCCATTCCCACATATGTTTTGTATTTTAGTTTAATTTTCAGATAATTAAATCCATTTTTAAGTGTTGATTAGGTTAAGGCATGCATTAAGTGACTTAATTAACCATTACCTACACCACCTTAGAAAACTTAACTAAGTAATTATGAGCTAATGAGATGACATAAAACCCACAAGGTATGTAAATTTGTAATGCACCTAGTAATGAAAAGGCCTAATGTAATTTGGCTCACAATTAAAAGTTAATTAAGCTAAGGGATTTTAGCTTAAGTACTTTTAAAACACCCCTTCACACTTATGAAAGGGGGTTGAATTTCCTTAATTAGACTTAGGCTATTGAACACCTAAGAATCTACCTAAGGTAGATTAATTAAGTTCTCTAGATTTTTAGAATTTTTTTTAAAAACTGTTTAAAGGGGCAATTAATTAATTAACCCTTAATTAAGAAGGGATTAAGGAAAGAAAAGGGCATTTAGGGAATAGCTTAGGGGAAATATCCCAAAATTATTCCATAAAACCCCTACTCACTAGATCTAACCTTAGTCCAACTTAATCATAGGAAAAACCCACTAATTATAACTTAATTACCCTTAATTACATGAAAGGGGTAATTAGGGAATGAGCTAGCAATTTCTCTAATCATGGCCTCAATAAATCTTAAACAAATTTGGGGAGGCAGAGGTCATCCCCTAAAATAAACCCTAGAAGTTAGAGAATAATTGGAGACTTAATTAGGGAATAATTAGTTAATTAACATTCCCAAAGAAACCCAAATTTAGAGAAAAAGGGAAATCAAAATACAGTGAAAATATTTTTAGAATATTCTAGATGGAATTATCTATCCATTGCATTTTTCCTTATAATTTTTTGATTTTTCTAGGCTGAGTTATGATATTTTGAAGTTATCTGAATTAATTAAGAATTAATAAAGCATTTTATTAATCCTAACTAATCTCGCTCGCGTGCGATGTGTGGCGGCGATCAACGCTACATGCGTGAGCCTTTACTTAAGTTGTCAAATCGAGGGAAGCGGCGATGGCGCGTGCATTTATCCTTCCGTCAATGATGGACAATTCTCTTTATAAAATGGGTAAGGGATTTAAAAACATGGAAATAATCTTGGTCATCCATCCAAAGCGTGGATGGATGGCGAGATCCTTGAGCTTAGGAAGAATGAGATCGTCCTTCTAAGCTTGGATCCGAAGCTTAGAGCTAATTAAACTAAAATTTACACCTTCATCATGCAATGATAAACAAACCCAATGACTAAGATCTTATGAGATTGAAGATTACTTCACAAAGGACCAACACTATGAAAATTAATCTCGAAAAATTACTAACCTCACCGGAGGTGATCATTGGCACTCGATTCCCTTGGAGGAGCTTCGTCTGGTTGAGACGAAGCTTTGCTGAAGTTCTTAGCACTTGAGGTTGAGTGCCGAGCTCTATGGACCAACTCCCCTTCACTCCCTTTACATCTTTGATGGATTTGAACTCTCCCTTGCCTCTAGAACTTCAGAGAAGACTTGGGCAGACTCAATCTAGCTCCTAGATCAAGTGTGCAAGAGGAATTGGAATGAGATTAAGTGTGGAGAAAATTCACTGTTGGATCGAGCTCCCCTATTTTTCACTGTGAAAAATCAAAGAAAGGGAAATTCAAATCCTCTCTAGGGACCTTGGGAAGGCTCTATGATGTTTGTTAAAGCTTCCTAGGTTCCAATCGAGTGTGAAGCAATGAAATTTTTAGTGGATTAGGGGGAGTACATCTCACTCTATGGCAATCGGATGGCCGACAATGGGCTTTGCATTTTGATCCAATTGACCTCATAGGATGGGTTGTTTTGGTTGTTAGAGGTGTACACATGGTCGGTTTGGCTAGAGGAGTGGAAGATTAACTCCCATGTGCATCCAATTGAGCTTTGGGGGGAATTTGGAAATTGAATTTCATGCCTATGGGTCGGGTTTTATCCATGGGCCAAATGGGTTGACCCAAACCCATTGAGTTGGGTGCACCACTCATCACTAGGTCCCCTTGAGGTTTTAGGAGAGCCTCAAGTGATTGTGATGAGGGCATGACCAAAATACCCATGGGCTATGCCAAAATTTGTTATGTCCTAGGGGTATAATGGTCATTTTGCTATTTTTCAATTTGGGTTTGTTTGGTATGTTGAGAAAAATAGGTTGGGCCGAGTTTCAATGGTTTTGGAATCCATTTGATAGGGTTTGGCTCATGTTGACCCATTTAGGTCAAAATGGGTCAACTTGGGTCAAGTTAACCAATAGGCAAATTGGATCAAACCAAGGGTTGGGTCAAGTTCATATGACCATTTTAGTTTTGTTCAATTTAGTATATATTAGGTTTTGGCTCATATGACTTATTTAGGTCAAATGGGTCAAGTTGACCCATTTGACCTATTTGGGTTAGGTCAAGGGTAGGTTTAGGTTTAGTTGGTCATATTGAGTGGATTGGTATCTTTGTTTCCAATCAATTTGAGTTAGGTTCAATTTTGGCTCAACAAGACCCCTTTAGGTAATGTTGGGTCTAGGGTCAGTTGGACTAGGTTGGGTCTAGTTGGCCAATTAAGGCTTTGATCAAGTTCCACAAGTGATTTGGGATGGACTTGACCTATTGGTTTCAATCAATTTGTCTTAGATCAAGTTTTGACATATTTTGGCCCTTTAGGTCAAAATGGGTCAACTTGGGTCAAGTTGGACAAATGGGCTAGGTTAAGCTTAAAGGCTGACTTGGTAAAGTTCAAACATAGGTCATGAGTGAACTTGGATCAATGGTTTCAATCAATTTGTCCTATGGTGGAATTTGGTCATGTTAGATTTTATTTTAGGTTAAGTGTTGACTTGGTCCCTTAGGTTTGACTTTTTGACCCAATTTGATTGATTGATCATCCCATGATGATTGTTGATCATGAGAGAGGGTATATGAGTTTAGTTCAATCCAGTTTGGTTAGGATCAAAAGTTGGCTCATAGGGGTACTTTAGGTCACTTTGGGTCAAGTGAGCCTAAGTGGGTCAAATGGCTTGGTCAAATCTTGATTTGAAGTTGATTGATCTTGTATATGGAATTATGATTGAAATGTAAATCCATTTACAAGCGGTTTCAAGCTAAATCATTTTTGATCCATTTGAAAATCTCATATTCAAAGGAAGAATATGATAGGATTTTGGGTTTGATTTTTTGACTTGAATTTTGATTGAAGGATTGGGTCATAGATTTATATATGAGCTCATGATTGTAGGATTGGTTGGACCATGAGAGAAAATCAAGAGTTTGGCTTGATTTGAAAGTGATTTGACTAAGTTCAAGATTTTAGCTTGAAAGGCTTAGATTTGATTTTGATTTGTTTGATTTTTGGAGTTGGTTTTGATTGATTAAATTTATATAAATATCATGAGAAAATTTCAAGGATTTGAAAGAGTTTAATCATGATTTGGGTTAACTCCATTAAAGGGAATTTAATGGATTTAATGGAATTTTTAATTAGAAATTTAATTTTTTGAGTTGGATTTGATTGATTTATATTTATATTTCATTTATATATGAGAACATAAATGAGAATACAAATATATCTTGAGAAAATCCCATGAGTTTGAATAGGTTTGATCAAAGTTTAGGTTAAATCCATTAATGGAAAATTAAGGGATTTAAGGGAATTTCAAGGATTTTAAATTTGGAATTTAAATTTTTTTCTTTGATTGGATTGTTTTATATTTATATTTAATTTATATATGAGAATATAAATGAGGATATAAATTTATTTTGAGAAAATCTCATGAATTTTAATAGGATTGATCAAAGTTTAGAGTTGATTTTGGCTAAGTCCTTTAATGGAAAATTAAAAGGACTTAAGAAATTTTCATGAATTGTTTTGGATTTTGAGTTTGAATTTATATTTCATTTATATATGGGAATATAAATGAGAATATAAATAGATTATGAGAAAATCTCAAATATTTGAATAGGTTTGAATCATGATTTTGGTCAAGTCCTTAAGAAAGGGTTAAGGACTTAGGAAATTTTGACTTAGGAATTTTTGATGGATTTTGATTATAACTTTCAATTATGGATTTCAATCATGGAATTAAATCATGAAATTGATTTGAGAGTTTGAGAAAATCAAATAGAATTGATTTGGAGTTTGACTTGAAAGAAGGAAAGTGAGGAATGGTTTAAGCTAAAGGGTAGGAGATTTTCTAACACCCCTAAGGGACATATTCCTATGGCTAACTCTTCTAAGTCTTCTAGGGGAGAGTGTCCACCTAATCACTAGAGGTGTCATAAGACTAAGTAACTCTTAAAGTCTAAGAGAAATCCTAAGCCTAAGATGGAGGTGTTGAGAGCTCATCCTAAAAATGAGGTCAACATTTGTATTCTTCTATTTTGACGAGAATTTGATTATAAAGTTCATATTGTATGTAGGGTATACTATAATGATGCAATGATTGCTGTCATGCGCTCTCCTCCAAATCAAAGCAAGGAAACCACTAATTTGTAAATTAGAGAGGCATGATATTCGCTTTACAACACTCGAATCTTGTGAAATTTTTTAGATGTTGTATTGATGGAAACTAGCTATTACTAATATATTCAAAAGAATAGTCTTACATGTGCACTATTTGGTCAAATCCTCTCCACCATCTTTTAGACTATATTTAGGATTATAGAAAGAGACTTTGTTCAACTGCCATTATGGATCTCCCTTTGTTCCAACCAAACTAAACTACACAACTGAATGAGAGAGCACGATAACATGAGATAGAAACTGGCGAGGGAAGTCAATCGCCAAAGCAAAAGAGAGCACTTTCGACTTCTTGCACAAAGGTCGATAACAAACTTCCTATGCATAAGACCTCTAGAAAGGAAAGGAGTAAGCAAGTAAATATACCTGAGTCTAATCTTGTTTATTATCATTATTCACCTCGACACAGTGAGAACTTCTTATGAGATACCTTCGAATGTCACTATGCAAGAATAAAATGAAGTTCAGTAAGGGGTACTCCCATGCTTTTTCTTTTGCGGAGTGACCAATTTGTTGATCACTAATACGATATTAATTACCTTGCCTCTTTCTCCCGAATAAGATTTCTCAAATGATAACTCAAACTATGAGATGTATGGACAAATAGAGAAATAGTAGCGAGCTATTCAGTGATATATGAGTTTGTCGTATAATGAGCTGCTCATGATAGAGATTTGACTCCAGATTTGCCTTATCCACCATAAGTGAGAAAGGTAAGAAGTAAGAAAGAGATATACAAATCTTAATAAGAAGCTAGACTCATTTTTTTGTGAGTCAATCACTCTCATGTCATGGGGGTAGACACTTATCTCAAGTACAGGAGGACTTTCAGGCTCTCTTGCTTCACTGATTCAATCTTTCCCCGCTCAGAAGGATGATAATTTTAAGGAGAATGAATTGAGTCAGTCTGCATAGATCAATCTCAACTATTCCCATTTGAAGAAAATATTGATTCTTTGAGCTATATCCCTCTTTATGATTGAACGAGAATCCTCATTTGTCTATCTAGCCTGACCTATTCCCAAAGGAAGGGTGTAGCGGTGTAATGACTTGATTTGCCTCATCACATAGGAACCCCTATAGATCTTTATCATCCTTGTGACTCACTACTATGGATCTCCATCATCCTTGAAAATGAAAGAAATAACACAAAGATGGCATAGAGACACTCACTTTGACTATTAGAAAAACAAGGTTCTTTGAGAGAAATTCTTCTTTCTTGTTTTGCACGAGAGACTTGCTGTTAGGTATGGGAATGACCCCCAATTCTATGAAAATTGCTTTTTGTCTCACATGGCGCTAGGCACAATTCTTCAAGCATAGATCTAAGAGAATGATATGCATTTTCACAACATGATTTGAGAACTTCAGATCAACCTCCATAACCCTAACCTTACAAGCCAAATTCTCTTTCTAACTATGATTTGAATGTCTGAAGTTTGTCTTCAACTTCCCTAGTTTCAACATGGGTTCAACACTCTCAGTTCAGAAAAGAAAAGAAAAGTATGAGCAAATTCATCTATCACAAGTAGTCGCTCACCCACAGGTCTTTCTCACATCTAAGTTAAGCCAAGACGTAGGAATATGAATTGGAGTCTCAAGTAGGGGGTTCCTAACTAATTTAGCAAAATCTTGATGACTAGTAGGAAGAACATTCAATTTCATCCCTCCGCTTCCTCATCATACGTGTCCTCTTAGGTAGATTCTTCTTTTTCGAGGCCCTAAAGTCCAACATCCAAATGATCATTTGAAGCCATGCGAGCATCCAAATCCACATATGAATCCATTACATCAGAAGTAGCAGTAGTTAGGGATATATCATATATTATAAATTGCCAATTCAAGTACTCAGCCAGTGAGCCATCTAGTTTATCCACAATAGGTGGAGGATCTATATCCAGAGTGAGTCATATGTACCTAAAAAGGGAAAGGGAATGGTCTTATCTATTGAAAGTATCATAAGGAGTTATTTATTGTGGATCTAAAATGAAATTGAAGTGGATTTTGCTCATTAGGTTTCCCTCCTTATTAGTTATGATTAGTAAATAGTATATATAGAAGTCTATGTCAATTCTACAATACCTAGTTCAGATCTTTCCACTTCCTCAGTTTTTGGCTGGGATGAAGAGGTTTAGACTTTCATCCTCAATGTACTTTCCATCCCATTGGAGCTTGGCTTGAAAGGACTCAATTCCATTCCAGTCGATTAAAGATTAGAAGGAATGGTTTTTCTATGAAATGGAATGTTGATCTATTAAAGTAGTGCCCCCTCTACCATAAGGTTGAGCCCACTTTTGCGTACTATTCTTGGGATATATTGATGAAAATCCAATGAAAAGGGTTTAGAAACCTTTTAGTCTTCTATATTCCCTATGCCCTGCACTAGAGATGATCTATCCAAAGAATAGGAATATGAGTTTACATCATCTTCTCTCAAATAATGTAGGCTAAAATCTATCTTCTTCTTTTTTTGTTTGTAGCTTCCTTTCATTAATGCAGGAGTTGAGTAAGGACTTTGTTTGAGAGCTAGTATCTAAATGCCTGGTTTAGGTAAGTATGAAATATTCCTTCATGGCTTCTCTTAAGCCTTTCAACGATCATTTAACCATCCTAATTAGGGATAGATAGTTACACCTGTCTATTTAAACATAAATCTAGTTAGTGTGTCCTAAGATAGTATATATTTTATAATAGAAAGAAGTTCATATTTGGTTATTTTGAGCTATCCTAAAGTAGACACTTTTGTGTCATCCCAAGATTGGCTACTAACAAAGTAGATTTGGAAATGTAGTCAAGTAGATGATTGAGCTATCAACAGGAAGTCATCGATTAGTGTAGTCTTAAGAACCAAAAGGAGAAGGAGTAGGAGGAGAGGTGATGGATGTAAAAAAAGATTATCTTATGACATGCCTAGATTGAAGATATAGAAGAGCATTTTCTAGAGATTCTAATTTTAGTTATTTATAAAAAAACTTCTTATTTCTTATTTCTATTTTTTTATTAAGATGAATTTTTTGTCTTTCCTTGCTTATCTTTCTTTCTATTTTTTTGATTGGAATCCTCTTTATCAAATGTTCCTGAAAAAATCTTTCTTTAGTCGACTTGGGCTCGGGTAGTATTTCAGAGGGTTTTCTTAGATCCCTAATTTTTCTTGGGGATCCATAGCTCTGGATGATGCTGCTAGCGTACATCGATGATGATGATAAGACTTTGGGCTCATGGCTTCTCCCACAAGCTACTCATCGACCGCCTAATCTTCGTGAGGGTGTCTGGATTGGTTATGACCCAACTTTTACATAATGGATGACGACTCCCCAAAAAACATTGTGTTCAAAGAATTCCTACCCTTTTTTTTCATCTCCATTTTTACTTGAGAAGAAACAATTCTGAAACAAACCTAACTTGGAAGGTAAGCTAGACTAATTGACTAAGGCCATCCAACTATTTTGCATCCATCTAGCAAAGCTGCATGAGTGAAGCACCCTAAATGTAGTTAAGGCGAAGCTCCATTGTGGACGTGAGGATCCCGTTCTATCGAGCCTTCCGGGTTATCCTAAAGACAACTCAGTTAGATTAGGAGGGCTAAGTTAATCTAAACACCTCGCCATTTTGAGTTAGCCTATGATTTGGAAGGGGCTCAAATGACTGATCCTGAAGGGTTCTCACTCCATAGTGTATTTTGTCATCGCCTTATTGATGAACTGGACTTGGAACTACATACCACTTCTATACCATCTTGCTTGGTTTTTTGAAAGCTTTACGACAAGGAAGGCTAATAACTCTTAGAGTCAGTGTTGGAAAAAGAAAGAATAGCCTTTGCTCAATTTGGCTAAGGCTAGTTAGAGAGAGTTGTTCCATCAATTTTAGGTCAATGTCAAGAAAGTCATTGGAAGAAAATGGTTTTACCGACAAAATACAAAGAGATGCACACACTAAAAGAGGTTAGTGATGTTTTAACACAAAGAGCCTGCCCGCCTTATCAAAGTATCTATCTGCATATGGTTTTTCAGTGACTCATGATGAAGGACTAGCAATCTGAATGATAATCCGCACCCCCTCACACGCCCCCTTCTCTAACAATGATTCATCATTACAAAGGGTGGTGAGACATTCCGACCCAAAATTTACAATGAAGCGATCAATATTATGCTTTGTAATAAAGAAAAAGGCGGTGAAACCCAATAATTATAGCAAGGTACCAAAGAGGGTGAGATGGCAACATCAATCTCACTTACTGAAGTCAAGTATACACAAAGACGACACGTGATATGGATCATCCACTTCCGGAACAGCCTATTAATGCTTGCTTAATCTTCATGTATACATAATAGTACTCATCATAGTGAGTGAGACTACCATCTCGCCTTAAGAAAGAGACATGTCCCTCATCCTTTCCACTGGGTTATAAGCACCCTAAAAACATGGCTTTGCTTGAGGAGAGTAACTAGTACTCCTAAGGCATTATGACGCAATGGCAGTACCTTCTAATTAGGTCATAATAATGTCATGGTTTAACCCATTTCCACTTCATATAATCGAACTTAGAGGCCTAGGTTTTCTATACAATGTAGTGTGTTACCACATCTACCTTTATAGGTGCCCAACTAGCTCCAAAACCTTCACATGATAGAATCAACTATCAAAATGCCTTCCAAGACTTGGGGATGTCAACACTGGAGGATGTAACATATATCATTTGATATCTTCGAAAGCATCCTGACAACCCAATGAAATCAGACATTCTTTTTACCTAAAGAAGCATATGGTTTACATCTACTAGAGATATTAAAAAAGAATCTCCTAAAAAATTCAAGTTTTCCTTGCAGAGATCTTAATTGAGTTAGACTTTTGGGAGGTTCCATTTCAACTTGAATATTTGTTGGATCTATTTTTGATTCCTCGCACAATTCCAAAATTGACCCGATCATCAAACACACTTCAATGGATTCATTTTGAATCCATATTTCTAGATTTTCTAAATGACAGTTCGGAGATTAGCTACATGATCATTGATAACTTGGCTCTTCACAATGATATCATCAATGAAGCATTCTACTTCATGAAGCAGTAATTCATCAAATATTTGAGTCATCATGTGTTGGTATGTCGAGCCAGTATTTTTCAATCCAAAAGGCATGATTTTCTAACAATAGATGAATATTAGGGTTCTAAAAGCTCATCTTCCCATCTTGATTTTGAATATCCAGAAATATTGAAGAGCATTGAATAGAATATCAAATTCATCCTTAGGACAAGCTTTATTCAAATCTTTGTAATCAACATAAAATTGAATTTGCCCAATTTCTTTCAAATAGGGATGAGACTAGCTATCCAAGGAGGTATTGCTCTTCTCAAATGAACCTATCTTCAATGAATTCATCGATAGTGGAGGGAGTTCCTTCTCCTAATTTGAGAGGCACATTGATAATTTCATCAGAGTAATAAAGTTTGCACTCGAATGTCATTTTGGTGCGTTGTACCGATACAATATAGAATAGCATAGGAGTTTCTTTACATCCCCTGATAGGGTGCATGTAGACCACTTTCAAAGGAGATATAACATATACATTGATATATGAAAGATCTCAATGAAAATACATGGAAACTAGAGTACGATTCAAAATTTCTTCTAACAACTAATGTGTACCAAAGTGTGGTGCTTAAAATATGGGCAACGAAAGCTAAGCATTTCATCATCTGAATCTCTCTTAGATTGTAAGGTCTCTATTGAGAAGACGTGCTTATTTTTCACTTATTAGAGTTCCTTATCGGAATCATCAAAAGTGCTATCGTACAATACAATTTTTTTAGAAGGTCTTTTGATTTGTGGGATGGCAGTCCTTGGCATTGTCTTTGGGAAACCTTCTTTTTCCCTTATTTTGAAGACAAGAAAATGGAAGGTGGAGGGACCTGCTTATAATAAAAACTAGTAGGAAGAGTCGTTGAATGGACAGGTTTGGTTGGGAAGAAAGTACTCAGCATCATCAGATACACTAATTTCATTTACATAAAAGGGTTGCAAATTTCCTTGAATAGAAAATTATTTTTCTCCACAAGTATATTTGGGACATTAGTGCAAAGTATATGGCACCATCTCATACTCGTGAATCCATGGTTGTCCTAATAAAGCTTGAAAATAGGTATTTGTGTCAATCACATGGACTTTGATTTTCAAATCACCTAATTAAAATGGTAGGGTAAGATAACCAAGAGTCTTCTGGCCTTTTCATTAAAGCCATGAAGCATCAATTTGTATGAACAGAATTTATTCATATTTAGTGATAAAAGTTCTGAAGTATGAACTATTATGACGTTCACTGGAAATCCAAGGTCTACTAGGATTCTGTTAAGAGAGTTACCACACTCACATACAAAGGTATATTATGATCTATAGTTTTTCATAAAAGATCATCATCTATGATGGTGATGGTAAAGAGGTCATCACTGGGAATATACTCTTTTAATTATAATAGGCCAACCAAGCTAGTAGCAAGCACATGAGAAAGCCTACTTGTGAGCCTGTGAGAAAGCAAGTTACAATTTTTTTAGTATATTCTCTTGGTTCAGGGTGAATATGACACTCATCTCTTTGCTACACACATCTCCTTTGAGTCTAGAGATTTGATAATTCTAAACTACTATAATTGAAGTAGTGAAATGCATTTTATACAAAAAGACAATGAGTGGATGAAAAGTTTTAAATGGAAATGTGACTTCACTACGGGAAATCATGTTTATGACTTTTTCCCATGGGTGGATGAAACATTTCAGATGAAAATGTGACTTCACTAAGGGAAATCATGTTTATGACTTTTTCCCATGAGTGGATGAAAAATTTCAAATGGATTACAAATTCCCAATTTAGAATCTCACATCTTTCTACTCGCTTTTGTGAGGTTCTCTCCGCTTCAAACTAACCTTGCCAATTACCTCTGAGTTCTCACCCCCAAGTGGGAATTCTTCTCAAAAAGCCCCTTCTGATTGTCTTGTCTTGCTCCCCTAATGAGATTCTTGTCACTTTTTTGATCTCTTTCTTGTTGCTTCCCTCAAAGCCGCTAAGATCCCTATCGAGTTTCCCATGAAGAGAAGGTAAATACTGGCTCAACTAAAAGGAGAGAGAAAAAAATGAGTTCTGAGACTAAGAGATTGGGCTATCGACTGGTATTAGTTGAAGTCAACAAAGAAGGAAAGTCTTCCCCCAATCCATAATTTTCAGGTAAAAGAAGATAGATGACTGAGAGTCACAGAATTTTGAAAGTGCCACATCTAGCTCAGCAGCTTCTTCAAAAGAGATAATAATATAGAATAGTTACCACTTGTAGGCTCATTCACCAACTTAGTTAGGCCATGAGTTTGCTTCCACGAGTGCATAAGCAGAAGTGGAGACAGAGTTGTCCCCTGATCTAAGATATTAGAGAGATTAGCTACACGCCACTAAACCTACCTTAACCTAGGAAAGTGACATTGATAGGCCTCCTTTCCTTCCCCCTTTAGTGCTTGAAAGAAAATTAAGGGTTTGTAAAGCTAAATGTATGATTTAGAGCTATCATCTCAGGGCCTCTTGCTTATGAATACTAGCTTCTTTCTTTCCCTCTTCAAGACTATCAGATGGTACTTAGTTGTTCCTTAAAGCATTTCCTATTCGCCCATTGGCTTCATTCAATCAAAAAATTTCTCTAAGCTTCTTGCCTACTCATACTCTTTCTACATCTATTTTTGGCTTCACACCTGCTTGTCACTTCCTCTATTAGGTGTATTAGGAAAGCCACTTATCCTCTTATAAGCAACGAGCCTACTACTGGGGAGGAGAAAAAGCTCGAACTTGATAGCGATCCTGGCATTCATAGATCAGACTTTTCTAGGTCAAGGAATGAGTTTATCGAATGCGAGAAATCTCCTTGTTCACACCTCATTACTTAAGAGTTCTTACTTCTTGCACATGCTAGCTTTCCAACATTAGCTTCTTCTGAGCCCTCAACATGGCATGGTAAATGAAGCTAATTTGGTATGGACCAGCTCAGGGCTTGCTTTCATAGGGTCAAAATGGCATTTGTGTAGTGCATCATTTTCACTCACCCTGAACATAGGAATTGGATGGATGACTCACTCTCTCTTGAATGAGATGTCAAGTCAAACAACACTGGGGGTGCACCTGACAAAAGCATAGACCTATCGTAGGCTGACTTTCCTAGTCACATAGGCAACATATGCTTTCTATATGATCTATGACATATGAGTTCTATCATATATATATATAAGTAAAATAGGAATATGTATGTGATTAGTCAAGCATAGGTTAGGAAAGTGGAAAGTACAACTTATCAAGAAAAGTAGGTAGCGTAGCTAATATAATCTAAAAAAAAGAAGAAAAAGTCAGAAGCTCAGACTCAGAAGGAAAAGATAAGAAGACCACTCATTTTTAAGCAAATAGGAAGTTGTGTAGGGAAACCAGGCTCCATAGGGAGTTTCTCGGGTGATAAGAGTTCCATCATAAGTTCAAATTTTAGGGACAAGAAAAGTGACATGGCTCATATATAAGAAAAGCCAGGACAAGGGCGTAGCGCAGCATGTACTCATTCTCATTCGCAAAGTGGACAAGCATAAAAAAGAGGTTTTTTTAGAAGAAGTTGATTAGCATATTGGTTGATTTGACCCATAGTCTTTCTCTTTCAACTTAAAATAAGAAAAATAAAATGTTGTTCAAGTGTCCAAGTGTGGAAGCTCAGTATAGCACCTAGGAATTATGACTCACTATTGAAGGAAGAGACCTTTGACATCTTATTCTTATCTTTTTGGTTGTTGTCCCTAGTCTATGCTGACCTATTCAAGGTCAAAATAATGAAATGAAACTCCTAGAGGGAATCCCATTAAAGTACCACCCCGCTTCCTCGTATAGGCCAGATTCCTCCAAAGCAAGGGGTCAAACCTGGAAAAGGAAGTTTAAAGCTGTAGTGACTATGGAATCTCTAGATACTCTAACTGAAACATATGCTCTCTCGTTCGTCATCCAGTCTTAGCTAGCTATATGGCGCTCAATCCTCTATCTCAAGGCCAATATTCATGGGTCAAACTGCACAGAGGTGGCTGATTACTACTAGCTTCCTAACTAGTAACTATTGCTTTCTTTCTTGCAAAGGAAGGACCTCTAGGGTGTGTTCCCCTAATGTGACACTCTTTTTTGACTCGGTTAGACCTTTCCTTTAGTCTTCGCTATGCTCATTCCTTTTTCTTTCTTCATGATAGAAGGCCTTTAATTCATATGTTATGTTGGCTTCCGTGTCCCGCTATTAATAGAAAAAATAATTCTTAATTTTGTTGTTTCTTTGTAGATCCAATATACTAGCGGCATTAGTCTCTATTTTTTTTCTTGCATGGGGATCCAACTTCACTCTTCTTTCTTAATTTGTGTTACTTGTAGATCTATCTTTTGACTTGAAAATAAAATACATTCTGACCAAGATGTCTATTCACTCAATTTGTTCAAATGTATAGAAAGACTCAAACATGAGTGATTGAATCAATTTATTTTATCAAACTCAATTTCTTTCTGTCTTTGGCTAAGTCAGCCTAGCCTCTTTGAGTGAATTTTCTTCTTTCTTTTGAATCCACTTACATTAAGCTACTTTCAAAGAAAAATAAGAGAATATCCAAATTCTTATTAGCTAGTTCAGATAAACACCTCTGTAGAATAAGTGGGGCGGTCTTCAAGCTAGGGAGTAGTTCACCATGTCAAAGAAAAGGTAAGTGAGTCCTAGTTGAATAACTCTTGACTTCTCAGCTCATTGCTTTGGGTTTGAGTAAGCAGAGATGGGTGAAAGTAATGGAGATGAACCCGAAAAGGATTTGAAGTTTCACTCATATTCATGAGGTCTTTCTGGTCATAGTAGAAAGGCTCAACCTCTGGGAGAGAAGAAAGAGAGACACAATGGAATTTGGTTTGGATCTATCCATTTACCTAGTTTTGATTGTGATGATGGTCTCACTGGTAGATCGAGATCCTTCCCTCTTTTACAAAATATACAAAAGGAGGGACTTCGCTAATGATGTTCTATTTGTGCGTGAAGGTCTTCTTTCTCCTTGCATTCTTGACTAGGTTCGCATTAGTCCACTAGCCAGGCATAGGTGGGTTGCCAGACAATGTGCAAGGAGTTGAGCTTGTTGATGCATCATATCACAGTGGTAGAGATGCATGACTTTTTGGACGTCAGTTTCCTAGTGTTGTAGAGTACTTTGTTAGAATGAGACCGGGTTGGCTGTGCTATCACTTTGGTCAGTCGATGGCCTTAGAGGGATACCACCCTAACAGAGCAGCTTGAAAATCCAGTCCCTCTCTTTCCATTTGCACAAACCTTATCCACCTCTATGCAGGTCAGTGTAGAGGATAGCTAGCATAGAATTTTTGGTATAATACTTTAACATGATTGAAGTATATGTTACCAAATACGCTTACCAAATACTATCTACCCAATACGCCTGAGGTTAGTAATTATATAAGTAGAGTTCTTGTATTTGTCTCTATGCATATTCCCCTGATATCAATTTTTTTCTAATGAACGTCACTTCATTCCAATAGAATAAGAAGCAATTTCTTCTAGTAAAGATGAGACATAACCTAGAATAGAAGCTCATGCACAATTTATGATGAGATTAACGAGCAGAAAAAAGACCTAAAAACTAGTGTCCGATTCAGAGGATTGGAATCTGAGAAAGTTAGCTAGGTCATTAAAATACTGAGAATTTCTCAGAAAGAAGGAAACACTAATCTCCTCTCCTTTCGCCTTATTCACTATAATCCTTTCCCCTAATGAATCAAGCTCATTGTTTTTACGATAAGCCATCGCTCAATAAAGCCTATCCCTTAGGACCGAAATGGTCTAGCAAAGCTAGTACCCACTTGATATAAGTACTTCTCAAACTTGACATAGATTTTCAGGAGAGAATAATTAAAAGGTTATAAAAATAAATTTCAATCATTTTCCCATCAAATATCACAAAATGTATCAACAAAAGAAATTTTGTATCAAATTCCAATCATTATATGGAAATTTTGTATCAAGAAAAGATAGATTGGGTGGTGTTGGAGTGGCTCAGCTCATCTAGCTAAGCTCTCTTTATGCTTAACTTTAATAGTTATCTAATAATTGACTATACTATGAACAAAATAGATAGTCACTAGATTGCCTAAATTCAGATTGATTGAAGAAGCAAGGGTTTCTGCTAGGCCCCACCAGGATTGGGGCTTTTGAAGTGTAGTAATGCAAGAAGAAAAATAATGAAATGAAAATTTAATAGCTATTTTGTTGATATAAGAATTTGGAGACCCTATTTTTACATTTGTAATGTTCAAATCCTAGGAAGACTAGTGAATTGGATCTTAATTTTTGTACTTTTGAATAACTCCAAATCTAGAGATGTATGCTAAAGACCTGCTTGCTCCTGCTCAAATGACTGAGAATTTCCATGTCGGATTGGATTTAGTATGATTTCTGGCCTATAGGTTTTCCACTCATTTGAGAGATGCTCAAAAGATGGATTGGACTTCATTTCTGGTTCATCACCTATCACCACTAGGGAGATCTCTTTGGAGACAAATCATATAGTTTCCCTAGAGAGGAAAGTACTAGCCAAGAAGGAGGACTCAAGGTGGGAAAGGAAGAGAACCAGTAAGAGATTATAAAATAAGAAGATCAACAAGACACTAGTGTCGAGGAGCAGGATTATACACCTTAGACTTCTTGATAACATCCACAACGATAGATAGGAGTAGGGAAAAGCGTAGCTATTGCTAGCTTGATGTGGCGCAATACATATAAATCAAAGAAAAACTGACTGACTTACCATATCGTCAGGAACAAGATTTGAATTTCCCATCTCAGCTCTAGTATTAGTTTGCTTTACATAGGTGCATAGAGAAATTGAATGTTATTGCAAGTGAAAACTCTTTGAGGTGTGAGGTGTTGGAGAAGTGAGCCTAGAAGGATGATGGTGCTATTGATTCCTAGCCTTAGGGATTAAGGAGAATTGAGGGGAGGTAGCAATCTAATATTAAGAAAGAGGCTTAGCATTGGAACTCTTCTATCACCTAAAGAAAGCAAGTGCGGGACCCTTTGAAGTGACCAAAAATATGTGAAAGAATGACTAGCTTCTCTAATGCCTTTTTTACTTTACTCTTTTTTCTTTGAGTATTTTTTCACTAGTAAAGTGATTCATTCAAGTCAATATTAAAATTGAAGTGAAGTCTTACAAATTAAAATTCTATTTTTACTATCTTTTTATTAAGGAACATAATTTCATCCAAAAGAGAATCACCATCCGATTTGAACAGAGGATTCTAACTCTACTTTAGAAAGTAAGGTAAGCTCTAGCGATGAAATAAAAGTCTTGGGGGACTTATAACAAGATAGATTTTTTTTTCAAAAGTATGCTTTAGTTTTCTCTATAAGCACAAACTAATCAAAATCCATGTAGTTTTCTTTTTTTAGGTGGGTCTATGGTTACCCAGCTCACCCATAAGGAAGTCTGAGTTCCAACACATAATGTAAAGTTTTCTTTGGTAAAGTTTGCTCCACCTGAACCAATATGCTTTAGAATACTAACCCTATATCATTTTTTCATCCAACTCAAGTGGCATGCGAATGATCCTGCTATCTGACTTCTCCTCCCTAATTGACTAGCTGAGTTGCATTCGGTATGATAGGGATGAAATGGGTTGACATAAAATCCTGTATGTAATTGGTGAAAACTGGCAGATGAAGAAGCTTTAATGAAAGAAAGAATCATTTTATAGAAGGCAGATATCTCACCTAATATAAAGAAGCTTGAATATGTCATTAGTTGAGGGTTGAAAGTCAGATATGAAGCAAAATAAGGGTTTAAGGTCAGAAAAGCTATACCTTGACTATACTTATGAGACCTCTGTAAGCTAGACATTCTCATCGAACAGACATGAGCTAGACTAGTTCTCACAAGCTCATTTACATACGTACACACCTACAACAAGGATTTCTTTTTTTGTAGCCAGAGAAAGAGAGAAAAGAAAGCTAAGGGCTTAGAGAGAGAGAGACAGAGCAGAATATAGCGTGAAGCTTGTGGCCTATCCCTTTTCTAACTATAGCTGAATTTGCCCGAGGATTTTCTCTTCTTGCCGGGAAAGAGTTTGGTCACCAAGTTCTGTTACCAAGTTCAAACCTTAGATTTTTGATATATAAGTGCTAGGTGAGTTTCAAATCCATTTGGGTTACTAGTATGGCCTGAAAATATCAAGCTAAGACTATCGCAAAGTAAACAATTGATCTATCTTAGGCTTGACTATGGAACCTTATTTCCTTACAAATACCTTCCCCTTGAATCTCAATTGTAAGAAGGAAGGGCTATAGATACGAATTGATTCAAATTGACGATAGAGTCTATTATAGTTAGTTAGTATAAGAATCAGTTTTTTTATAAGGGCTAAAAACAAATAACTTTTTTTGGCTTTTTGACCCCACATTGTAGGGTATATTTCAAAAGATATGAAAAATCTCCCTCAAAGCTATACATATGACTTTCATTGAATACGACTTTCCATGTAAAGTAGGGGAACTACCATATGTATAGTATATAGTGTGGTGTATATGTAATGTAATATTGTATAGTATAGTGTGTAGTATAGTATAGTATAGTGTGTAGTATAGTAATGTATTATAGTATATCTTTATTTATATATCTCTCTTTCATATCTTTCTTCTTTATATCATAGATCCTTTCAGTCGAGTCTTCTCAGACTTGATGAAAAAATAGCATCTATGTGGCGACTCCACTAGAGAGAGTGTCAGTCTGTGGCTTATTGGTAGTTGCCCACTACACTAAGAATCTTTTTCTCCACACACTGAGTAGACTAAATCATCCACTGAGAACCTTCCTCCTTTCAATTCTATTAGTAAGAAATGAAAGAGGACAAGACCTATAGAAATTCATCCTTTTAGGATGCCACGTAGATCCGCAGATATACTTATTCAGGTGATCGAGTACGTCATCAAGGAATAGTATACTATCTCGAAAGATAGAAGTTACTACCTTTTAATGGACCTAATCACCTCAATAAGGACTCCTAAAAACTATGGGTCTACATATGTACTAGAGATTCTTGCCCTACTTTACATGGAAAACTAAAGAAGGGTTTATTTTAAATTACCAAGAAAGTTATGGGATCTCTGATTGATTAATGATCATTGTCTTTGAATATTTTAATAGGAAGGACTATCAATCAACTAGTTTATTTTGAAGATCAAATGGGATTGATCAAAAGAGGGATTATCGAAGCCAAAATGGAAGATAAGTAGGAGATGCCCATGATGTTAGGAAACCTAGTGAGCATCTCAAACTATCCTATAGTTGAGCTTTACATTTTTGAAATTGATTTAGCTTGTTTGAGTTGAATTTTTCATTAGAAATTTAAGACTTATGATTTCTTAATACAAGATTAAAAAAATGCCTAAGAGGTGAGGAATTAAGCTTACAACCCAAAAAGGAGAAAAGCAACCTTAGAACCTAAATCTAGGGAGCTTCGGTGAGGGTCAGAAGCACAACCTAATTCTAAGGTGAAAATGGGTTATTGGTTTGTCTCCATAAGAGAGGACAAACCACCCGATAACTTGGACTTTCAACCGCCTGGGGGTGGTCATCAACTAACTCCTCCTACGATTTTAAATATATGTAGGAAAGTCTTTATGCTTATACAAGATAGCTAGATTGTTATTTATTTAGAAAGTAACTAAATAGAAATTCTTTCTTTTATTCTTTTCTTATTCTATTCATACTTATCTTCTTCTTTTTTACCATTCACAAATACTTGTTTCAGTTGAATATTATAAGAAATTCTCATTTTTGACCATGTCTCAGATTGGAATAAAGAACATAGTGACTTACTGCATGAGCACCTTGTTGGAGAAGATGTGGATGCTGAGCTATTAAGTTCAATAAATCCTTCCCACACATTGGGGGCATAAACTTAGGTTTGCTTGAACTACAGGATAGAGAAAACTTGTTCCCCACCCTATAAAGGAAGAATGGTGCAGCGGGCGATCATTCATATTAGTGACTCTGAGCTTCTTCCTCTTAGTCTGAATTATGATTTTAGTGCTCCGCACCTTGCCTTTCAAAGCTGGGAATCCCAGGTTTCTTTAATGACCACTTTTTCATGAGGAGTGAGGCCTAGCATCATTGATTCTTGTCCAATTTGAGTCAAAAAAATCATCCCGTCATTTACATAATTTGAATCACATTCTTAGCCCAATTTATAAGGGAAACTTAGGTGAGTAAAAATATCGAGGTTGACCGTTAGAAGTGAAGTTCAGCCAAAAAGAAGTTCCTTGAAGAAAGATTCTTCTTTCTATCCCACCAGTTAAAGCAACTAGCTAAGCAAGCCAATAATATCTATCTTTGTTTATATTAGCAACCGGGACAAGGGTTCTTCTGTAAGAAACTATGTCACCCACTCATTTTATGAAACAAGTACGACTCTTGATTCATATTGAAGACTCTACTCACACTCAAAGGGGGATTCCCAACCGTCATTCCTGCATTAAAAGTGACCTTAATGATAAGAATCCAGCTGGAACAAAGGGGTCTTGTGGAGTACCAAGATAGGTTTCCGCCCAACTCCACTAAAGTCAAGAAGGAATGCTCAACT
The DNA here is from genome assembly GCA_021442155.1 of Cymbidium sinense. Taxonomy (NCBI): domain Eukaryota; kingdom Viridiplantae; phylum Streptophyta; class Magnoliopsida; order Asparagales; family Orchidaceae; genus Cymbidium; species Cymbidium sinense. The sequence goes on along the minus strand of CM038224.1, from coordinate 58,898,080 downwards.
CGTGATCATGAGCACCATTGGAGAAGGCGAGCTTGCCAGTACTCGAATCAGGAAGACGAGGACCCATGCTTAGAATTCTTAATCCACTCTATCTGAGGTGAACATTGGCCTAAGTACGTGAACATAGGAAGCTTCACTGATTGACCGAGTCGGATCCATATGGGAACCCCCTAACTTCACTTAACTCTTTCCAATCATGGAATCAAACTGAATCAGTCAATAGACTTGGTTTAGCCGCTCTTCTTTCTTTAAAAGATTTTGGAGGAAGTCAATCTAGACTATATCAACCTTTTTCCTTTTGCACCATTCCTAACTTTAAAATGGTGGATCCCCATTGCTCCTTCGTTTCATGGGGAGTCTCCTTTCTTGTATAGGTGAGTGAAGCTTTCCCTAAAGTGGAAATCTCACTTTTTTGCTTTGATTTTATGGTTTTCTTTCTCTTTTATTTTTCAGTGATTGATAGTTTTTTTTCTTGTGGATTTCATTATGGAGCCAATGAAATTCTTTTTTTTCCTAAGAAATAGAAAATCTAGTGGATGATCAGTATTCCAAGTCAAAGCACATTCAAAGAAAATACCCATTATGTCATGAGTGTTGTGCAGCAAGGAGACATCACGGTTGTTCATATGCCAACATATGAGATATTGGCTTATCCTCTAATGAAAGCATTATATGCTGAAACATTCTATGGACATGTGTATAAGATGGGCATTCATTGACTTGAGAATGTTTAGGCTTGAATTCTTTGTACTAGCGCCTTTTTTTCTTGCTTGGCTTAACTTGTATTTTGATGTGCTTCAAAGTAGTCTTGCTTTGTATGGATGCAACCGCCTTCAGGTGTGCAGATGACTCATCATAGAATAGCTGGTCTAAGTCTTTTTTCCATAGGGATTAACTAGAACGATGACGGTTGGCACATTATCAAGAGCCACTTGGGATACCGTATGTAGCTTTTCCAGCTGACCTTTCGCGTGATTGATTACATTGTTGAGAGGCACTTGGATCCCAGATTTTGATTGATTTGCTTCCCTAACATGTTTAGTCAATAACATTGGTGTCATCTAAGTTCGGTAAATTAGATAAGGATCAAGCTTGAATAAGAGATCATCTGTATCCAAACAAGAAAGTACCCCCTTTCATGGAGAAGGGTTGGCACTAGTGAAAATTTCTCTATGTTATGAACCTTTCTTCATATTGAATTTTGCTAAAAGCTATTATTCTTAATGAAAAAAATCTAGTTAAATAATTATGTCTAATCTACTCATTTTCTTTTCATGTAAGGAGCCGCTTCCACTTCTTTATCGACAGACGTTCTACCATTGGATTCTCTCATTTCTTAGCATAGTAGACTGTAGTTGCTCGATCCAGCACTAAGGCTAAATATCGGGCGATGGCTGATGCCACTTTGGACCTCCTATGGTTCAATACATTACAAAGAAGCTTTTCGCTAGTTCAAATAGTCACAGAAGTTAAAGATGGAAAGCTAGGTATGAGTGGCTCTTCACTGATTTAGGAGTGAAAAAGAGAGTAGCGAGTAGCCTACTCATATATGAAAGAGGTCCTTCACAATTTCAATATTCCAAGGTGCGAAGGGCAAAGGAGATAAAGGAAAAAAGGAGTAACTATTGATAACTTTTGAGTCAAATCGACCATAGATAGGTATCGGTCCAATGACTAAGGGTGTAGCAGTATCAGTTGATCAACTTCAGCCAGGGGGAGAATTCATGAAAGGCAGGCATGAAGAAGTGAGCTAGACTCGTTAGGACTTCTCCATCTGGTGTGGACTAGGGTCTTAATTCAAGATTTCTAAGGGTCCTTGGACACTCTCATTCATTTTATAATGATTTGAAAAAGAAGTATGAAATTCCCCTCTGTCCATGAATATCCTGACTTGACTAAGCACGAAGGTAATGCAATGTTTGGCTTGGGAAGAGCTCAAAGGGCTTTAAAATCAAGAAAAATTATATCCATGAAAGAGATATTCTAGCCATCCTTTCTACCCAGGTATGGATCTCGACAAGGCTTGCTCCACACCTCTATAGAATAAAATCCTACCACTTGGAAATGCGAGGCCGATTGGTCTCTAAAAGTGAGCAAGTCTATTGTAGCCGATCTATGGCAGACTCTTTCCTTGGTAGACTCAACAGAAAGCTAGCATTAGGTCTAAAGACAAGTTTACCAGAGCCCAATCTCTGATTGGAAAGTAGCAAAGAAAAAAAAGATGTCAACTTAGCAGTAGGAATTGGGTATAGAGCTCCTTTCCTTGCCTTTAGCCCAGGACCCAACATCATAATCATAACATTTCATTTGAATAGGAGGATGAAAAATTCTCTATTAGTTTCGTTGCCCCCTCCGAATGCAGATCGCACAATAGATCTTGTTTCATTATCTGGTTATAAGACTAGCAAGAATCCTATTCTTCTCCTCTCGATCCTTCCTACCACAACTCATTATACTGATACCATCGGCTCTCATAGGCAAATGAAGATTGGATAATCTTTCATCATGTAGTTGTCATCCATCAGCTAGAAATTGGTTGGCTGGATTTCACACTGGGGGCAGAGCTATACTGGAGGAGCCACAAATCTGATTTTCGAAGCCTCTCTAGTTCTTCTTCATTTTGAAGGGAAATGGAAGAATTTTTGTTTTGAATAATCAAGACATGAGGTTCTGGGATTGAGATAGGCTAATTGAGAATCACTCTAGAGTGATCATAGGTCATAGTGGTAAGAAGTCACAAAAGAGGTCTTTATCATACTAAAAAAGAAAAAAATAGAAACTAGAAAGCTAGCCTTTAGAATTTCTATGCTAAAGAGTGAAAATGCTCTTATGCAAACTAGCACCTAGAAACTCCAAATTTGTATTGCACATGATGCGAAAACATGGTGAGGGTAATCCCATATTCTATATTCTAAGAAGGAAACCAACAAAAGTTAGAGTTGGTATGCCAAAGCCAAAATAGAGGTACTATCATCTTGATAGAAGGAGAAATTCTTGGGATAAATATAGATAAAGTAGAAGAAATCCTCTATGGGATAAAACTCAGTTCAGGTCAAACACTCTTCCTGTGACCTCGAAGGATACATTACTCACTAAGTGTGTACCATAAAAAAGATATAGACTATAGTATAGAAGAGTGGGGAGCAGGAGAATCATACTACAGAAGGCTGTTGTGTGAAGTTCTTTCTCTTTGAAGTCAAGTAAGTCAAAGCCTCCTACAAGGACTACAAAGAAGCATTCTTTTTATATTTAGGAGGAAAAATCCACCATTGGTATATGATAATCAAGAAATAAATTGACATGTAAACCTAGATGGTTTTGAAGTAGTTGGTGGAAGAAGTTTGGCTTTTCTCCAGAAGCCATGATAAAGCTGGTTGGGTCACACTTCTTAAACAACATGAAAAGTCTAGAAACCCTTGAAAACAAAAAAGCAATCTCAGAATTACTTTACCATAGGTCCCCCACTGATGCCTCATTTATTTGCCTCCTTCCTTTATCTAACTTTCTTTAGCCAACCAGATTGACTTTGACTATGGAGGAAAGTTTTTTTACTTTCTTTCCTTAAGAGTGAAGGACAGAGAATGGATTTAAAGGACAAATAGTAGCTTCTCTTCTGGTAGTCTAGTCGGTAGCTCTGCTTAGGCTAGCTCTCTTCTTTCATCGCTCGGAAGGTTGGTAAAGTGAAAGAGAAAGTCAAGGTTGTCGACTCCTCTTTCTCAGGTTAGGTAGTATGTACTTTTTCTTGAACATTTGACATAAATATCCATCTTTTACATAAGCTTATGGTAAGGGGAATGAATTTTCTTGATACGGGCCCTCAGGTATTCAGTCTTTCAAGTTAGAGAATAGGATTCATATGAAAAGGAGTTTATTGAGTGAGTGTGGGACTAAACCTATGCAAAGTGACTACCTTGACTAATGAATAACATCTTTCCATTGTAAGATTGTCCCTACAATTGCTTAGTCTCTTCCTTGTTAAGTCTATTCCATCCATTGCAGCTTTATTTCCTTAATTCCTTCTCATTATGAGAAATTTAAGATTCTCTATCCCAGTACTAGATACAGTATAATAAGTTTTTCTACAGTAGTCCTTTTCACTTGAAGGTATTGTCAAAGGACAAATGAAGTCAATCCATCAGGTAGGTTTGAATTCAATTGGAGTTCTTTTGCTTCGCTTAACTCTTCAAAGAAAAGTGCTAGTTCCCAGTCGAGCGAAGACTTTCTCTCAATAGAGCAAATAGGAATGATCCAGTTTCATTTTGAGTCTCCAGTTATCCAATTGCTTTCTTTCTGTCAGCTATCTCTTTTTTAGCACTAAGGTTAGCTCATATAGTTTAACATTACAGTTCCACTATTGGCATTACTTCTCTCTTCTCGTGAGATAGAAATTGAGTGCAAGGAAACCTGTGCTAAAGCTAATGATAAGTGCTTTTAGGAGTGACCCAAGGGATATAGAAGAAGCTGTTGAATAACTGGTAATATCATCGATAAAAATTGAGCCTAGCACCTCTTTCTTTTTTTATTGGAATAAGAGCTTTTGATACCTGCTCCATTGTCAAGCGTACTGAAAGAAACTGTTCACCTCTGGTTAGGGGCTTTTTTAGAACTTCTTCCTTCGATGGATGAGTTCTTCTGGGATTGAGTGGAAGTTTTCGTTGGATAAGGTGCTAGGTTGGATTACGTCTATGTATAATAAAAAGGGATATCCACATTTTCATCCATTCTTGCTTGGTTTTTATTAGCAGTGCCCTTTTTTATAGGTCAGTTTGGGGCTAGCTATATTGAGTTTCTTTTCTATTCCATTTTGAGAGAAGTCTTTCTATTTTGCTCTTACGGTTAGATATATTTCCTTTAAGGTTTCTTAGTCTTGGATGTATGACTCTATGGAGAGTGAATTGATTCCCTTCAAGACTGGATTTCTTTTCCACCTCTCAATGCTCTTTTGATCTCCAGGCTAGTGAAGAAAGCTCACTTATTTTCTAAGTCTAGCCCATTGAATCTACTTGAAGTGTAAGTTGAAAGCCACCTAGAGGTAGTTATCAGCTAGTGAAAAGGAAGATGTATTGATAGTATCAAGCACTTTAATTGGAGTGCTAGGATAATCCCTTCTTTTGGTTGAAAGTGCCAGTTTCCAACCATTGGAAGAAGGTTCTTTTTTATGGATTTTTGCCAATCTCCATCGCTTGGTCGACGTTATACCTTATCTATAACAACCAATTAGCGGCTACCTTCACCTCCTACCATGCACATTTCCTAACCTTATTGTCTTGTGTCCATTTGAAAAAGGAAAAGTTTGAACTAGCCTTCCTTAGTGCATCTCTAAAATTGGTACTTATGGTTGTCTTTTTTCCCTTTTTCATACATACGATGGTTGGCCACTGCTAGGATCCCTTCATTAGCTCTCAACTCCTTAGTTGTCAGATCTAGTAGTAGGACTACCCAAAGATAGATTTCTTTAGTTTTTTTCTCTTGGCCACTAGAAAACCTTTCGATCTTGGTAACAGGTCCATCTCTTGTACCAATGGCTCCTTTTGGCACCTCACTTCAAAAATGAGGTGCACAACAAAGAGTTTCCTAAAAAAATAAACCATCTTTTCATTTATGTACCACCAATTTGGAATTTTATGATTATGATCAACTAACCGCACTATAAGCGGTAAAATCTTTCTAAACCGATAAACAAGTGATTGGAATAAGAAGTGATCTGAAAATCCCATGGGTGTCAAAATATATCCATCATAATGGGTGAAAGAGAAGTTCCTTATGGTATGCCTTTTTCAATAACAGAGTCACCCTTTCAGTCTTTTTTTATCCATTCTATCTATAACAAGGAAATCATGAATAAGATTGCTTTGCATAAAATAAAAAAGAAGATTCAAGGCTAAAAGAGGATCCTCTTTCGAAGACATTTTGGTTTGCACTAAACCAAATTGTCTTTCTTGTTATTACATATGAAAGATCGATGTGGGATTACCGCCATTTCGATAAAGCTGGCAATGCGCTAGAAATATCCCATAGGAATAGAATGTACTGAAGGTCCCTTTAGTTCATTGTCCGGGGCAAGGAATGGGATAATGAGAGGAACATAGAAAGAAAAATAGAGTTTCTATTATTATTAGATAATTATAGTTGATGACTCGAATCCTTCCTTATATATGTATACATTTTTTTATATATATATATATATATATATATATATATATATATATATATATATCCATTAGCAATCCTTCTTCAGCTGCTGCTCATAACTTCAGTAAATGGATTTACATAAATTTCACTCATTGATAGATGAGTCACGACTATATCCTTATTAGTCTAGTCTCCTTCTTACTAAACTATAGGTCTTGATGTGCTTTGAACTACCATCAAACAAACTTTTAGACTGGATCTACAAGGAGATATATATATAGTCACTCTCCCTTAACGTAATCGGGTGACAAAATTTCTTGCATCTAGCACTTTTTTCAAAATCCAGACCCCTTCAACATGTTGGAGCTAGACGCTTCTCAAAGCTGTCACACAATTATGCAACTCACTCGGCCCTCATGGTTTGGATACACATAAACATCTTTTTGGATCGAGAGATCTCATCTCCTCCAAGCAAGAAAAAAAAGAGAAAGAGGATCCAAGACTATCTTCAATACTACTCTAAGAAGCATCTATGAAACCTAACACCCTCATCGACGTTCTGGTAACACAATAAAAAATAGCACTATGTCTCTTTCAGACACTCATAAATCCCTTGAATGGTTCACTATAAAGTTCTACCTAGATCACCAAAACCACGACATTCAGAAATATATCATGGTGTTCCAAATAAACTATACACATGAGGCGAGGCAAGCCATTGCATGGGCAAACATGATCCTAGTCATAATGACCTTTCACCTTTCCTGATCCATCATCTAAGGACATTTTCAGTCACTCAACTCCTAGTAGCAATGGGTCAATCAATATGTCAAGACACCTTCGAAATAGATGTATATTTAGGCCTCAAGATAGATGAAAAAGATGCTAAAGGAAAGAAGGTCCCTTCCCATCAATTTGAGTGAACTTTGATGGATACGAGGTTATCCTAGAGATACACATAGCAAATATGCACTATTTTGTGTGAAAAGACTTTAAAAACATCAAAAGAAACTCGGAGAATCATCCCCGCTTCAAACTCGAATATGAGAACTTCGGCCAAATGTGGGGTTATTAGAAGAGTCTCTCCACTAACATTGGCGTGGGCACGCCTCCCATTATAACCACAACCCAGGGATACTCCCCGACTGGAGCATCATATCAAAGTTAACCATCTCATCATATTCACCCTAAAAAATGAGCACTCAACTAAGCTCACGGAGCGATAATTCTCATTCATTTTTTCTCTTTTTCCAAAAAAGTACAAGACATTTAGAAATTTTAAACTAAAGGCAATAGTTTTTCTTTTTCCAAAAGAAAAAGTCTCTCAACACTTTTCTCAAAATATGGAAAGGGATGAAGACACAAGTCACAGAACCACATGTTCTCGAAGTTCTTCAAATCGAGCTTGTGACCCACCCACTATTCATGGGAACCTTTTGCATAAAAAAATAGGAACCCTATGTGACATACAAGTCACAATGTACAAAGCGTCTAACCTATTCACTAATGGCCTCATAAGTATTGGAGTACAAAGTCTCAAACAATACACTCAATTAGCTAGGCTTAGGGAATTGACTCTTAGTCACTTTTTTAGACAAAAAAGATCTGCATAGAGGATGTTGTTGTACTTATTTAAGGAAAGGACTCTAGGTGTTTGATCCCATATATTATATCCATCTATGCTTTGAGCTTCTAATAAGAAGTCATAAACTGCACTACAAAGATATCCATTATCTTTGAGAATGTTAGAAAAACTTTCAAACTATGCTTGAGATGCTTGCTTGAGTACCACAATTGTCTTTTCTTTTTCAGCTTACAGACTCTTGTATGTCCTTTTCGTTGAAGCCAGGCGGTTCTCTTTTTTAGGCACATTGCTACATAAGTGATTCAACATGTTATAGATGATGGAAAGAAAACTAGACTGTGGACTGATCCGTGGTTATCGTAGGGAAGAATTGTAGATATTGTTGGAAGGAAGGAATGTGATGCTTGACTTTGGTTAAAGATACTATTTGGTGAGTAGATTTCTAGTGAATAGATAGTGGGTCCTCCCCTTTCACCTCAACTCTAGCTCAACTGTGGGAAGATAGAAAAATGGTGGAACTTCCCGCCCGATGTACATAAGATCAAGTTGTGTGGAGCAAGGAGGTGTCGGGGGAGTTTTCTATGGGTCTTCTTGGAATGTTATCATATCGCAGAGGCCATCCAATAGAATGGTCTCATGTAATTTTTCAGAAAGAAATATGACCCACCAAAAGAGGCCTATTGTGCATGGTGAGTTATTAATGTAGTGACACTACTGATGTAGACTGTTTAGCAGTTAGGGCAGCAGGCGTAGAATTTCAAACGAGTAACTCAGCATGTCTGAATTCCCTTGCTTCACTTTACGCATTCAGTTGTATGTTAGACTAGAAAGCACAATGTGATGGAATGACTAATCCTTTGTTATTATCAACTATGTCAAATGTATGATAGGCTACAAATGATGCCTAGGGTTTATCCCGATAGATTCTTTAAAGGTCTATGTATTTAAAGTAAATCCCCTTTAACAAGGTGCTAGCTTACCAAAAAAGATGCATATACAATTGTTAAGAGAGTTCACAATTTCATACCTTCATAGCCTAAAACCCACTTGAGTATCGGAGCTAGAAAAACATTACTTACTCAGCGATAAACTAATTTTTCAATAGGCGAATCACCTTGGAAAACAAAAGAAGTAGTGGAAGGGGGGCTGTGGTTGGTTCAATTCTCATTGATGGCACTACAGGACAAGTTTCCATTTCATAAGTATGTTGTATGCAATTCGATGCATTTTTCAATCCATTAATGGATAAAAAAATCCATAGTTGTGGTCTGGTCTCCTTCAAGATCTTTTAACGTATACAGTTATCGAGTACTGTAGCTATTGAAAAAAAAGATTGTTTCTCTAAGTTCACCCATACAGTTGTGGCAAATGAATGGCAAACAAAGGGAAGAACTATTAGAAAATAATAGGTTGTATGCATCGATCAGAAGAAAAAGCAAAAGGGAAGTGCCTACAAAGCCATCCAAGTCAAAGCATCAGTTCACATTGGTATAGGATCGTTGGCTGAACAAAGAAAGAGTGCTACAAGTGTTGTAGATGAGAGAGAGGGTGTCCATCACTAGAAGGATGTCAATCAATTGAAGTCATCTTTTATCCATTTTGAAGACAAAACGATCAGATGGATAAGCAAATCGATCTTATCTTCCACCTATCAACATATAGCACAAAATCATTTGATCCAAAGGTGATTTCTCTCTAGTTTCTAAGAGTCAATGGTTTCAGATTGATTAGAGAACTTTTCTTTCTAAACATGATCCACAACAAACCCGGTTGGTCGAAAGAAAGCAGACAAAACAAATATAACAGGTTGAGTTGCGTGGCAAGACAAGAGGAGTGGTTCGCCAAGACTTGAAAGCATAATGGTTCATGCTAAGAAGATGAAACATCATGCGGGATACATGAAGAATCTAGCTATGTGAACCTCATCCTAGCACCTTATGTTATGGTCAAGCAGATCATATGTTCTCCCCTGAAGTAGCACATCTGAAAGCCTCATATTTCAAAATGTCCTAGTTCAGTTAGCCATAGCATATTGAATCTGGCTTAACATAGAGGGAATGTAATAGGCAGTTCCATGGTATGAGCTAGCAGTAATACATAAATCGAGGGTAACTTGTCCAGGAATAAAAGAAAACCTCAAGTTTGAGCATGGCATCAGGTTTCTATGATTAGCTTCAGAAGTTGATGCCGATTTGTGTTACCATATCCCGAAAAAGCTTTAGATTTCTTAATGACTGATACTCGTAGAGCATAGAGACTCCTGCATATCCAATTTGGCATGCTCCAAAATGTGTATTAGAAGCAACTCTCTTCTTAATCTAAGACTATAGATTGATTTCAATCTAGCAAAAAAATTTAGGCATGAAAAGGTTTAGCAAGAAAAAGTGTCAGACTTGACTTTGGCTAGAACATATGGAAACTCTTCTTCCAAGAGTGGAAGGTTGGGAGGTTCCGTGACCCCCTTTTCAACTTTCACAAGCATTGCTCCATAGTTATCAACTCATTTTTTTCAAAAAATAGAAAAAGAAAATATAGCACCTATATGTATCATGTCATTATCATAGCTCTCTTACCCTCTCTTGCATTTTATTTTTCATCAGGCATAATAAGAGTTTGTGCCACACTGCCTTATCTTATAAAAGTTTTCTTATTCTTATGATGTTCTTTGGAAGAAACCAAAAATACATGCTATACAAGAAAGAGAAAGTAACTAAAAAGCAATTGTTTTTCTGTTAGAATCTTCTCTTACACCATGTACCGAATGAAGTGAGTGCTAAATCCTTATGGAATAAGCTACAAGATCTATTTAAGAGAAAGATGGCCTTTATTTGAAGTCTCCTATATGGTGTCCATCCCATTAGTAAGCCCAAGAGTAGCTTAAGGATTTCCACGCAATCCAACTTCTCACTGAACCACACAGAAATTCTCTTCCTTCATCAAAAGGTAGGCTCCAATAGAAGAAGTAAGATTCCCACCTGAGTTGGGAATGAGAAGGGTATAAAAAAAGAGATTGAAATAGAACTAGCTAAGCGACTATCAATGCCAGACCTTACAGAGGGTAGTGTGTAAATTGATTTGTTTTTAGGTAGGTTTCATTGATCAATGTGTACCAAATCTCATTTTTCTTATGCTGATTGCTGATGAAGCACATCGCATCTTTCCTGTCTAGAGCTAGGGCCCTTGAGCCTTCTATCAATAGGAGGAGCTCTTTCGGTCTGTCAAGTAGGTAGTAGTCAAACTCTAAAGTTGTTAGTGAATCTGCTGCTTGATAAGGCGTAACCACAGTTCTTGATTAAATCCACAATAGTTTTGAAAGTGGCAAAGTTCTCTTTCAAAAGCAAAGAATGACACAGGTTGACTAGAAGAGAAAGAAGAGTTTCGGGTAGAAAGCTAAGGCATAGGAGCTCTATTGGAGCTTAGACTTATGAGAATCAAGGACGTCAATTTAGACTTTGATAGAGAACATTGGTTCAAAGAGCTTTGACTGCTTAGGCACTAGGTATGCTGATGAGACATTCTCTCTTTTTCTCGATCTCCATAGATGAGGAAGAAGCTTCCCTTCCCTAGTGAGTGCACTTTTTGCACAGGTGGTAGGTTACTGCCTTTTTGACTTATCTTAGCAATTGAAGTGAATTATCTAGCAAATTGAATTCATTTGATTAGGACTCAAGTACACCCAAACTTGATGTTCCAACTGAAGGAGGCCATGGTTTCATTGAAAGGAAGCAAGGGTCATGCCCAAGGGGATGCCCAGATATCATAGTGTGGAATAGGGGAAAATCCTAGTCTCGATGAGGGAGAGAAGAGGAACTAGTGCCTTGAATTTGTCTAAGTGAAGCACTTCACGCCTTTCAAAGAACCTTATGTGTAGAGGAGCAAAACTTCTTCCTTCTATGAATATTCACACTTCTAGTGTGAAAGAGAAGCCTGTCAAAGATCAGAAAGGACATCAGTTGTTGATGTTTGTAGGGGCATGGCATAGAACTTTCTTCCTTCAACTGAGATAGAGATAGGATAGCTTTCTTAAAGATGAAAAAGATAAGAGAGCAAACTTATAACTTTGATAGTTAATGAACTAGTGAATGGTGTCTTTAGTCAAGACAAGCCAGTTTTTGGTTCGATTGCATAATGCACAGTTCCCTGCTCACCAGAGTAGTGGAGAAGTCTTAGTTGCATGTCATTCACTGACATTGACACTTGCAGGCTAAGTTTAGAAGGCTTTCTGAGAAATAGGAGATTCTCAAAATAGGGAAGGCATAGCCTGGGATACACATAAATAGGCTATAGGTATCTTACGTCTTTGCTGGATTGTTTCATCACGAGGAATCAAGCTCTACAATTCAGTCAGAGATGGAGCATTGGAAGCGAATCAAAGACTATGGCTTGGAGTTGGGTTGGGGTTGCTCGAGTCACGTTACTCCTCTTTATGAGGGGTGCCACTTTCTTTTCATAAAAACTAGTGCTCTCTTCTATGAAGTGATAGCTTTAGGTGGTCATAGGCAAATTTGGGTTGCTCTATGGACTATGGGAGGGGGCACAGCATCATATCTCTGGAGTGCCTTATACTTGAATCAAATTTATTATCCAGATGTATGTGACATTGGACGTAGCCCATGTTCCATAGTTGGTCTACGCACCTAACAACATCTCTTCTTTCTAGTGAACTTGATTCACGATGCTGAACCTAAGGGAGTGAATGAAGGCTTTTCGTTCATGAAGCTAAGGTCGACAGCTCTTCCTTCATCCACGGACATTGATCTCAAGTTGTTCAAGTTTTGTGAGCAATCACTCATACGTTTGGATGCACTTGGAGATGGGTGACAAACCCTAATCTCTCATAGGGTAGGCCGCCTAGCCTTCCATAAAAATCTCAATCTAGCGGTACTTGATGAGGCAGGTCCACTGATTAATCAACTTGTGAGTGGAATGGAAAACCCATCAATGTCGATGTACCATTTTGGCTGGGGAAACTTGCTCTCTCACATGTGGGATTAGGTCATCTTCTCCATTGGCTCGGCCTACTTTGACGATTCAAACTTGAAGGACATTGGAGGCTACGGCCGGCTGTGACCCATGATCCTGAGCTGACGGTAATGCTTCCTGGAATGAATGCAAAGGCTAAGTCAATTTCATAGAAAGAAGATCGATAGAATTGTGTTTATGTATGTAGATCAAAGGAAGCACAAAAGATGGATGTCACTCATGTGCTAATGGCTTCACGCGATGCCAGGCACCCTGCTTTCTTTGTACGGAGGGATGGCCCACCCAATGCTTAGTAGATGGGGCAAGTGCTAACCGACTAGTAGGAGTATGATCTAAGTTTTTAGATATTATGAGTCTCGGCTGTCACTTCATTCACATTCAATCAATGGAAAAAAATGCTGACTCTTCTTTCCATATGCAATTCAATCTCCACAACAACTTTCAATTAGGCCCCGTGCGAGACGTAAAATCACAACTCCTTTAAAAAGTAATCTTTCTTTGCTATGTAATCTTTATTCAACCTTTATGCATGAGAGGACTCCACTACTAGATGGGGATGAATGAAACAGAGACAGATACACTGAGATTCTGACCACCATCGCTATGTGCCTTGCTAAAGAGCCTTTATCTTCTATAGAAGTCCACTTCCATGAATCATTTGTATGTTCATGTGATGATGAGGCGAAGGCCAAACTACCTAACTAAAATAGCAATTACAGTTCACTGCTAAGCTGGAGTTCAAAATTCCAAACCTACCAAACAAAGTGATACTTAGACTCGACAGACCATCCAAGCACAAGGTAACAAAATAAAGTGAGCAAGCTCTCATAAAGCAATTATGCTCACTAATCTTTGCCTTGGCTTGACATTCTACCACACGAACACTTCAATTTGCAAAAAACCTTTAGCAAGCTCGTTAGCAAGTAGCAAGTCCCCACTTTATGGTGAGAAAGTCAAGCCAGTCTCGAAAGCTAGATTCCCAATTTGGTGTGAAAAGCATATGTCCAACTTGTTTTAGTCAGGATTTTTTTGTAAACCATTCTCATATTCCACTCGAAGAGATGCATTATAGCTGTGGGATGCATCCTAGCTTGAATTAGGAAGAATGAGGTTTGATTTTGAAAGAAAGAAGAAAAGAAAAAAGTTTTATTATTTTTATTCAATTGAAGTTGAAAAGTGAGTGATATGATTAGATTAGACTTGAGCCTAACCCTTGGATTCTTAGAACTCTCCATTGTTTTCTTTATCTTTCCCGATGTAACTAGTGATGTCATTCAAATAAAGGATTGAATCAAACCATACCTATTGAACCTTTCCTACAGGAACTTTCCCTTGAACTTGTCTAAGTTCAACTATCGCCTTGAACTTGTCTAAGTGAAATGCTTTGTGCCTTGAACTAGGGATAGCTTCTACTTCATAATCGCATCTTACCTTTTCCATTTAAATAACGGGGTCTAATTTTAGTTTTGAAAGCACTTTAGATGGCTCAAATTAGAGATATAGGGTCTCAGAGTGAAGAGCTGGTGCTTTATGCTTAGGCACCTTGTTGATGATCTGAACATACTTTTTCATTAAAAAAAGATTGTTTCAAGAAATTTTTGTTGCTCAGAGAATTCATCATTAGAGGGCCTGCCTTTCCTAATATTTCTATAGTTAGGGTCAAACTTTTGATTGAGAGTCTCTGATCCTTGGCTAACTCACTTTTCACTTTCCTTTGAAAAACTTCCTCTAGCTCAAAATTTTATAAGAAATAGAAATTGAGGGTTGCTATACAACCTTATCATTTGCATCAAAATAAGAGATTCAAAGGTAGTAAATAAAAAGATAGATATATATCTTTCTACTATATATAGAATATAGACTCTATCTTCCTTTTTGTATCAAGCTATTCCACTTTGAAAAAGGAATGAAGCGTTTGTGTCAAATCGGGTGTTCAGTCTACTGCGTTCAAGCAATCAAAAATCATGTCATTTTCCCATTAGACTCTTGTTGGAAAAACCAATGCCATAGCGATGATTAGTCTCTTTAAGGGGTAGTCATAGAATGGAAAATCCAAATGATGTTTGACTTCTTTAGGTTCTTAGAATGGCGATTCTTCTCAATCGTTCCTTGTGACGTGGCAGAACCATGGAAAGGAGCCTATAGGGATGCCCTGGATCTAGTGGGGATAGGTCTCAGCCCACTTGAGCAATTCGTCATTATCCCATTGATTTTTATTCATGTAGAGGACTTTTCTTTCTCATTCACTAATCCATCTTTGTTTATGCTACTCACTCTTGATTTGATCCTACTTCTGATTTCTTTTGTTATGAAAAAGGGGGAGGAAAGTCAGTGCCAAATGCTTGGCAATCCTTCGTAGAGCTTATTCATGATTTCATGCCAAACCTGGTAAATGAACAAATAGGTGGTCTTTCTCGAAATGTGAAACAAAAATTTTCCCCTCACATCTTGGTCACTTTTACTTTTTTTGTTATTTTGTAATCCCCAGGGTATGAAACTCTTTAGCTTCATAGATACAAGTCATTTTCTCATTACTTTGGCTCTCTCATTTTTCATTTTTAGCTTCAAAGACATGGGCTTCTTTTTTAGCTTCTCATTACCAGGAGGAGTCCAACTACCACTAGCACCCTTTTTAGTACTCCTTGAGCTAATCCCTTATTAATTTCGTGCATTAAGCTCAAGGATACGTTTATTTGCTAATATGATGCTGGTCATAGTACAATAAAGATTATTAGTGGGTTTTCTTGGACTATGCTATTAATGAATAATATGATCTATTTCATAGGAGATCTTGGTCCTTTCTTTATAGTTCTTGCATTAACCGGTCTGGAATTAGGTGTAGCTATATCATAAGCTCATGTTTCTACAATCTCAATCTGCAATAACTTGAATGATGCTACCAATCTCCATCAACTTTAGAAAAATGAGGAGCTAAAGATGTTAGGGAGCTACAACCTATGCTTTTGCAGCATTGAACATGGTTCCAACAAGATATTGTGTTTGGAGAGGTAGATAGATAGGACTGCATCTTGCTCAATCAGGACCCTAGCTTGATTGCTTGCCAAAACACCAAACTGATCCTAGGCTCTACCAAACCTAGTTCACTCGCTAGCGCATCCATGGTTGAATGGTGAAAGTGCCCAACTCATAATTGGCAAATTTGTAGGTTCAATTCCTGCTGGATGCACACCAATGGGAACATTCCAGAAATCTATTGGAATTTGCTTTGTATCAATGGAATCTCATCATCCATACATACATAATGAATTGGTATGACAATTCAAAACATATGGATAGTAAGAACTAGAATTATGATCGATACTAGAACTCATAGAGAAGAAAATAAATTGATGGATGGAATGAAATATGCAATCTTTATAGAAAAAAAGTCTTTGGGGAACAATCAATAGACTTCTAATGTCAAACCAAAACCGATCAATATTCAAAAGAAATAGATTTGAACTATTCTTTGCTATCAAGGTAATAGCTATGAATAGTCATCGACTCCCAGGAAAGGGTAGAAGGATGGGACCTATTATGAGACAAACAATGTAATGCATTATAAACATATGATCATTATGCTGAAGCCGAGTTCTTCTATTCCAAACTTCATGTTCATAACATGGAAATACATTTCAAAAAAATTGCTACCCTGAGCACATGCAATGGAGCCGTAGACAATCAAGTAAAATTGATATAGGATAACATCATTGTGGTAAAGGTCGTAATTCCAGAGAGATCATTACCGCGGGGCATAGAGGGGGAGGAAAGAGAAATAGGCAAGAAAAAAAGAGTATGGCAAAATGACATTCAATGAAAGGCGCTAGTTTCTTTCAACATGTTGACTTCCAAACTGGCATTCTTTTGTAGCTTTTGAGATGAGGGTACAAGATTAGAACTTTCAAGCATATGCTCGCGCTCTTCCTCATTAGCAAACCCTAAAACCTATTCAATGTGAATTGAAGAGTTGAGCTCTAAGATGCTGAGAATATAGTCTTGGTTCCTTTCGGATGGTGCAGGAGGATTTATTCTGGTTATGTAAGAACTTGGGTTTTTTAAAAGTAAGGAGAGTGTGCTTTCGCACTCTTTCTGCAGCCTTGTATTCTTTTCCCGGCTCATCATGCTTTCAATTTCCATTGGAAACTGATGTCAAGACCAATAGTAGCAGCATCCTCAATGAAGGCTCATTCCAAAAGAAATATATATGGAGTGGAGTGGTTCCAGTCCCAGGGAACTTAGGCCAGCTTTCGTTAGTAGAATGACCTTCCAATGCATAAACCTGGCTTTATATATTATGAAATTTTCTATGAATGTAACTTATGGGGGCTTCTCAAGGAAAGATTGATGGTTCAGAAGAAAAAATGAATCTCCTTCATGCTCTTGATCTTTAGTTCATCTCGGTAGAACATGGAAAAAGCCTATGCAGTTGGTTCAATTCCCACAAGAGCACACATTCATTATTAATCAGTTTCTTTTCCTTCAAGGAAGGGCATCATTGAATGAATCCACTATGAAATTTAATAGTCAATGAATCAACTATATGGCATGGATTTTTGGTTCTTTCTTGGTAATTATGGATCCACTCAAGAATCATTGAGTTTGGAATTTTTGCAGCCTATAACACATCATTCTCAAGCCCCTCTATTCTCTTAGAACTGATTAACAAACCTACTATAGATCTTATGGCAGAGTGAAATAGCAAAATGGATTAGATTTTTATTTCTAAGATATCCAGCCTAGAACTAGAGGAGAGAACGCTAACAACCTGTTCAGTTGATCTAAAAGAGCCAACCAAATGGAGGTCGATTAAGCTCAAGTTGGAAATAGTGAACTTTACGCCTTCCTCCGCTTGAAGCATTGACTTGAACCTTTCTCTTGTCCAAAATCCTTCCACTAACAACAAATTACTCCATTGCATTTTTGAATAACAAAAACTCACTTTTCAATGTGAAATGCTTCGTGCCTTGACTCGGTTGTGGATGATTCATCAAAGTTGAAGGAAGGTCTATTGTCCATATTCTACTGTTTCAATTTGTTTTCTATTTTCTTTGACCCTGAAGAAAGCAAATGGTCTTAATGCTAGCAGAAGGCCTTGCCTTCCAATTTTTCAATTCCAATCCTTTTGGCTATCTACACATTCGATTCTACCATCTGAGCTACATCCCCCTAGTCAATCACATCAATTTTTTTTCAATCATATTTGAGCAGTATATACACTTTATACATGTGCTTACCTCTGCAGTGGTTAGGTTAAGATAGTCAAAGTTCCCCACACCCGTGACAATAGGGACCTAGTTCACTATGAAATGATATTTTTTTGGGATTGATTCAACCAGTGTACCATAAGGTAAGGGAAAGGTGAAGTGGAGGGTCAGAGGTGAGTTGTAGAAGCGATAGCTAGTTATCTATAGTGAAAATAATGAGTTAGGGAGAGGTTGGGGGGAGAACCTAACTGAGAGAAGATCCATGGTGGAAACTATAAACCAGAGCATGAAAGATCAAAGTCAAAACATAAACCGAAGACATGTGTTAATATAAAGAAAATGTGAGATCCTTTTCACACTCAAACAAAATTTTGGATAGGTAGGACATCGATTCTCATTCAATTTCATGGGAATTAACTAATAAGAAATAGATGTCTAATTTTATTATGGTTAACTCTTTTTTAGTAGATGTTCAAGAAAGAGTAAATACAGAATGAGTTCTTATATTTCTTATGATATTAGTTGTAATCGATCGAATGGCTGATCTCCTGAAAGTGAAGATGTTAACTAGTAGCCAAAATAGCACCACTAAAAGGAGGGTATTTTGTTCTTCGTCTTACAATTGCATGTCTTACGCATCGTACTTCATTGGTATGCACAGTAAATAAGAGTGGTGGGTAACATAAGACAATAAATCTACTTCTAAATTAGCTCTTTATAGATTCATTGTCAATATTCTAATATTGGATTGGGCTATACCTTCATTTTTCTTATTAGTAAAAGGGAAAAGTCAATTCATTTTCAAATTTTTATCTAGCTAAATAGATCGAATATTTTGCATTAGGTCCCAAGCCTTTGTCATTGAAGCAAAATCTTTCTTTTTATTGAAAGATCGAGCCCAAATATGATATTTTAGTGCTTTCATACCTTTCATAGTTTCAAAGTAGTAATCTGCAATATTTTGAATTGATTCATAATTAGTAGTTACCATAGTGAGATATATTTTCTTTTGTGTTACCTTAAGACCAAGAATTAGTGCAGTAGCCTTTAGAACAATACAATCTAGTTTTTGTGTCATCTCGAAAGCATGTACTAGTCATGCAGGTCCTTTCTTAACAATATAGAAACCTTCATAAAATCCAATAAGCCATGATTTAGTCATTACTTTCATAGCATCACTTAGACTAGAAATAGTGTTATTAACAATTTTCCAAGCAAGACTAATAGAATTTTCAAGTAGTGTTTGAGAATTTTTTGAAAGAGGCTATAATTGAAATATTGACTACTAAGTAGAGGATATGCATCAAAAATAGGTAGAATGTACTTCAGAGTATGTTGGATATCTCAAACTCGATATCAAGAAATATGATCTTTAGAGTTAAGTTCTAGCTACTTTTTGCCAACACTTAGCATAGACGTTACATAAGAAAGAGAAAGAAGACATAGATTAGAATTACTTTGTCCAATTTGAAATGAGAAAGTCTAGACTCCTTTCTTAGTCTTAGCGAAATAGAAGGTACCATCTCCATCTATAAGACCTACAAGCCATTCAAAAAAATTTGTGCGCGTATGACCACTAGAAAATACACTACATTTAGTCTCTGATGGGCTCTCAAGTGAAGTAGTTAATAGCTCATTCTATTTTAGTAGTAATGTTGTGACACTAAAAACTAGTTTTTTTTTAATAAGAGTATGTTAGACCTAGTACAACTTGAAGAAGATTCAGTCCAGAAGGAATAACTACTTTTGATAGAACCCAGGTAGATTATCCCATTGTTGATGACATTTTAACATTCTTCCAATAGATAGAAAAATCTAGTGAATAAGTATTCATTTTGAGTAGCGGAGTTTCCCACATCGAGTAGTGTTTAGTAGATTACCTAGTCCCACAAACAGACTAGTAATCTGGGACAACTTACCTTTCACTGTCCATCCTGTTCTTGCACCTTGTTCTGCAAATGCATTAGCAAGCATAAGAATTAGTGATGGTGGTAGTAGTCCAAATGAAATGTTGTTTAGTCATGGAAAATCCATATCTAGAGCACCAACCATTACAGATACTAGGTAGTTACCAAATCCTCCTACCATAGGTGACATAACCATGAAGAAGATCATGAGAAATGTGTGAGTTGTAATGATTACATTATATAGTTGATGATCTCTGTTTAGATATTGTACACCTAGAGATGTTAGTTCAATTTGTATTAGCATGGAGAATATTGTTCTAATCATTGTTGCAAATACAACAAAGAGAAGGTATAGTGTGCAAATATCTTTGGCGTTTGTTGAGTAAAGCCATCGAACCACAACAATAAGCTGTGGTATTTACTTAGAGTATAGTTCCATTGATCATATCTAACTATTGTAGTTATAGTAAGAGAATTAAGACTCTATTCTTCTTTTCTTTCTATAAGTATGCCCTACCTAATGGACAAAAGAGATTAGAACTCCTTAGGAATGGTTGAATTTTTCAAATAATTAGTAATGGCCTACACTTCACTAATAGTGGTTTGTCCTAATGTAAAAAGAAATTTTCTATAGAGAAAGAATTCTGACTATTAGCCCAGATCTCCCAAATAGATCTAGGAAGACCTCTCAGGGCCCTATAGGTTAGGCTATGATTCAACAGTAGGCTTTCACTAGCATGACATTGAAAATTTCTTCAACACTGCACTGGTCAAATCAGATTCTTCTTATTGGCTCTTTCTTGCATGATTAAGCACTCTTTTTGGAGATAGAAACCATGGAGGGGAATCCTCAATCTAAATCTTACTTAATGTATGAGAAGGATTCAGCCTTATCAAGCAAGATAGACAAGAAAGAAAAAGAAGACATCATACTTAATATATAGATCAGATTTGAATATTCTCTTCTTCCTTTTTGAAGAGAATATTTTTTTCTTATTCTTCAAGTATCTATCTTCATATTCAAGAATTTTGAGATGCTTAACACATAGAACAATTAGACCTACTCTCTTCCAGGCTTTACTCACTCACCTCTCCTTTCAGTTTCTTTCTACGATGCAATTTTTGAGTCCCTTTCTATATTAAAATTCTCAGTGTATTTCTATATGAAATTTCATATATAATAATCATTCAGTCTTGCTGCATCAAATTTGTTATTTATTTATGATAAGATAGTGCCCAATAGAGCCTAGACCTGAGGACTAAAATGGTCTAGCGAAGCTGGTACTCACTTGGTGAAAGTACTTCTCGAACTTAACACAGCCTTTCAGGAGAGAATAACTGAAAGGTGAGTTACAACTAAAACCAAACATTGAGATAGAACTAATGGATTAGCATGAATAGTAACTTCTTCGAGGGGATTTCTTTCCTATGCTTTATGGCTAACTACTAAGCTTTCCGTGTTCACTACTCTAGTTGAACTCGGGTTTCTACAAAGTCTTTCTTAATTGTCCCTTACTTGCCTTGCCCAAACTCATACTAGATTGAGCACCAAACTCAACTAAGGCTCATTCCATTAGAAATTTCTTCAATTGAAAGCAATGTGAATTAGCAAAGAAAGCCTAGTAGTCTTTCCTTGAAGAATTAAATAAAACTCAAATTTTTATAAATCATTAAAATAGGATTGACTTTCTTGAAAGAAAAATGGGTTTGTAAGGCTAGTTGAAAGCCCTATTTTAGATAGAAAAATCACATTTCATTCCAGTTTTCTATTCTAAAATTCCTTATCCCTCTTAAGGGAAGTAGCTAACTTAACTTCATACAGATTAGTAAGGATCAACTAGGAATCAAACTCAATGTTATGAGCTCCAAAAGTGATCCTGGAAGGCCCACAGGTAAGCAAAGATTCAAATTCAAGATTTGCAGATAAAAGGCTCATGTGAGCACGAACCAAAGGAAGGTGCCAAGCCAAAGTGTACAACTCTCATAGGTAAATATATGCTCAGTCTTTGTTAATAGCTATAGTAGGAATCAAGTCTTTTCTTTCTTTCCTACGAGTGTTGAAGTGGGGAAGCCTGGATCAATCCGTCAAAAGAGAAGCCATTATAGTCTAAATGGAAGTAGACCGAGTAGTTTCATTGGAAGAAATGTGAAAGTATGGGTTGCTAAGCACCCAGACCTAGAATTCATTAAAAATGGAGTTCTTGGTACCTGTCAAGCAGAAAGAAAAAGAACTAACAGCTTTCTTCATTTCACTGAACAACCACACTAGCTTGCTTCCTCACATGCTTTTGCTAGCTTGATGGCTTGCTTTCCTAAAACAACTGGCTAGTGCTAGTTTTCCTTCTCGCTTGACCGCCGCATCGAATTGACTGCCAAGGCAACACAATGAACGTAGTCCACTGTTAAGCCAATCCGATGAGGGAAAGGAGTGAAAGCACTCAACTGATGAGGAGAGGGAAAGGTAAGAATGAATAGAAGATGACTAACAAATCTCTTTCGTATAGAAACTATAAGCCATGAGATGTTTGATTAGTTGGGTGGGGAAGAGGTATAGACAAGCAATAAGCTCTTCCATTATGTCTATTCTGAAATATTTCACTACCACCTTATCCATTCATTATCGGAGGCAGAAGCTGCTATCCCTAATGCCTTGCCGCTCTAATCGGGACCTAAACCTTGGGAGTGAGAGAGATTGAATGACCTAAGTAGATGAAACCTTTCTTTTTCTAAAAACTCTGCTCCCTATTTCTAGACCTATGGTTCCATCCCCAACATGGATTTCTATTCCACCGACTGAGACCACTTCCAAGTTAGAGCGCAAGCTGACTGAACCATCTTTGCCATGAAGGAACCTACATGTAAAAAAAAATTGATCATACTGCTTATGCTAGATGCTTCTTTCTTTTGAAATACTAGTTAGTCTTGCCTTTCAAAATAGAATAGTAAAACAAAGTTCTTGTAGACCATAAAAAACTTTCATCTGATGAGTATATCTCTGTATAGAAATCGGGACTTTAGCCTTTTGGGTGGGGAACACAAGAAATCGGGCGATCTCATGAAGGAAATGGGCATAGAGGTGAGGGACCATACCCTGGTAGATCTACTCATGTAGTCGGCCTATGACACATACTTTAGGATGAATTCCTAGTCATTCCAACCATTTGTTCTCATCATGCCATTTTGACCACCTTACAAGGAGAATCTACTTTCTATAAATACCCTAGAGAGGCGCTTATTCAAGCTTCACAAATCATGCTTTCAAACTTGTCGTAGTGAAATCATCGATAGTAGACCAAGTTAGATGGGAATCGCCTCTACAAAGCTTGTTTGGCTAAGAGAGACTTAGTAAACTCATAAAGGATGTGTTGAGGTCGGATCCCTTGATACGTAGCTAGTCTTTAGCTAATTTCTAATCTTTTTACCCTCCTATGCTAAACAACTATAAGAAGTATTCTCGAGACTAATCAAGGTCATACCTGCTTTAATTACTTCAATAACAACCATATAGGGCACCTTTTAGGACACATGAGAACAATCGATATACTTCCTCTACTTTATCTTAATATGATATTCTCTTCCTAACCCAACCATCCTCAGTAGGGTTCACTATCTATTTTAGATGTTGTTTGGTACTGCCTTCCCAATTATCCCTGCCTACTATTTCAAGAAAATAAAAAAATAGACTAGGGATCACCTAAAACATCATTGTCAAGGTCAGTCTTCAACCCCTTCCATAAAACCCTCAATTCCCTTACTCACTTGCCTTATGTTATATTATCAAGCTTATTCATAAGCTTGGATAGTTCTCCTGCCTTTGACATTATGTTCATCTGACCACCGCTCTTCCTCATTAACTCATGGATGGAATATCAGACAACATAAGAAACCTTTATCGACTCGTTACTACTACTTTCATCTTACCTACCTGAGACACAATTAGACCTGTGTAGGTGCATCGACTAGTGGGTCTAACCTGCCCCCACGTGTGCGACATGCCATGTTTCTCACAGGTTTGTCAATTCTGGGAGATTCCCATTGAGTTGAGGCAAGCTTAGCCACTAGACCCCATCCAACTACATAGGAAACTCTTGCTTGGGAAAAACATTTTCTTTAGAGTAGGAAAGCCCTTTTTCTATTATTTTGGCAGGGTGCTAAACCCCAGTTGTTAGAAATCAACCTCTATTCAGCTTGATCTTCATCTTTTATTATAAAATAGCTGGTATGAAAAAGAGCTCCATCTGCTTCTCTTCTGGTTTCTTTCCCATTGACCTACCTATCAAATTTTACCCCTTATAACTCAGAACTAGAGTCTAAGATTGGAAGAGGTTTTCAAATCTTTTTTTCTTTTTCTATTCTTCTTCCCACCTCCCAGCAAGGTTACTCTCAAGAATTCTTGTTAGGTTTCTTCCTCTCACCCCTTCCCTTTCAAACCTATTTTTTAAATAACATATTATGCCACCTTTTTGACAAGGAAAGGAAATGATGAATGTTGAATAAAGGGCCAGCCAACCTCGATCAATTTCATTAGAACTATGGGGAACTAGAATTCTGGCTCAACCTCTGCCCTTGCTCATGGTTAGCATCTTGGTGTTACCTTGTGGGTGTCTGATGCCAACCCCATTGTGTTGTGCATCTTGTCTTTCCTGACAAAAGTGATGCTGATTCAACATGTGTGGCCTGATGAGGTTCAGCCGACAAGGAAAGGAGATATGGTTTCCTTAGATTAAGAATATCTCCTCTAATTTTTGGTTGTGGCAACATTAAGGGTTACAAGTGGGGTTGAAGGTGCATCTAGCTATTTGACAGAGGCAGGTTTGGAGAAAGTATGCACTAAGAGCGTATCCATGGTGAACGACATAATGATAGAGAAGTTGGAGGATAAACTTGTACTCCTGGCATAGTCAATAGCCATGCATGTTGTGATAACAAACACCAAGATACATATGGTAGATGCCAAAGTGCAAATGATGGATGCCAAAATATAGACATTTAAAGGTGAAATGCATGAGATTTTTACACACTTCTATTCTAGTCTTTGGGATGGTAACTCAGAGCTTGGGTTGATAAATGAGATGCACTCATTGAGGGATTGGTTCTAGAGTGTTATCACAGGGTTGATGGAAGACATTGTAGTGTTGAAGAAATTAGTCTCTTCAACTCCATCTAGTGATGGGCCATCAGAGTCTCATAAAGGTAAAGTCACCTATCCCCATGAAGTACTTGGGGGAGTGAAATGTTAGGGACTTAGAGAACTACATATGAGACATGGGGTTATACTTTCAGTTGAATGAATAACACTCATGAAGAAAAAGAAGTTTGAAATTTGATTGAGCTTCATTGGCGAGGATGCTAAAACCTAGTATCGTAGCATTCAGATTGCCCTTGTTAATCCATGGATCGTTAGTTGGGAGGGACAATCTGAAAAGAGAAATGCAAAAGTAATTTTCCTCCACATGAATGTGTCATGGCAGGGCATAGAAGCTTTGCATATACTGAGGCATACTAGGTCCGTGCCTAAGTATGTTACACAGTTTTAGTCATTGATGATGAATATAGGGAACATGGTAGAAGAATACAAGGTTTTTAGGTTTGAGGTGGTCTCCAGGAGTGGGCATGAAAAGAGCTGAAAAAATGAAATATGCAGAGCGTGGCTTCAGTAATTCAAGTAAAAGAAGGCTTTTTGGACTATGGAGAAAGTTTGTCAACCACTAAGAAAAAATTGAGGACACCTTTTTTCCTACGAACAAAGAGTAGCATGGTGAGGATAAAAGATAGACTACTCCTACCAAGAAAATCTTTTAAGGTAGACTTAGGATGCTTCATCGGTGGTGGGCCATATCGTGCTCGTGATTGCCCAAAGAAGGAGAAACTTTTTGCTCTTATTGCTAGGGATGAGCAAGCTAAACCCTCCAAGGTGAATCCCGTGTAGTTTATCAATGCCATCCGACACAAGAAGAAGTCTTCCATTAATGGGTTAATATATGTAGATGTCGTGGTGAACGGTTAAACCCTAGCATATGGAGAAAGGGTGCTTTAATCTCCATTCTTTTACTTCTGCTTGAATTTATCAAAAAGGATTGATTCCAGCTATTAGCTATTCATTAGGGAATTGATAATTCTGGAATTGATAATTTTGGCTCTATTAAGACTACCTGGGCATTCTCCCTCTCACTAGAAGGCCCACAAAGCACAAATGAGAGATATATTCAACCAGTGCCAGATTGCAAGGTTGGAAAAGTCAGCTACTAACCTTTATAGGATGTAAAACCTTAATAAAATCAGTAATCACAGGGATACCCAATCACATGTTGAGCAACTTCAAGCTTCCTATCAACATAATCAATCAAATTGAAGTCCTGCAATGTGAATTTCTTTGGTCCCAAGGTAAAAAGTACAAAAATCCATGCGGTGAATTGGTCGTTCGTCTGCCAACCCTGGCATGAGGGAAGCCTTGCAATTCATTCTCTTGCACTAAAAAACTTGGCCTTCCAAGCTAAATTGCTCTGGAGATTTCTCACATGTATTGTGACTTCATTTGCCAAGTAATGAAAGCAAAAGGCTTTTCTAAGAGCTGTTTAGTAGATGTGGAGCCTAAATACTCGGCCTACTCTTCCTAAAAGTTTATTTATGTCAAACATTCTATTTCTAAAGCGGAATAATATGTGTCATTAGTGACGGCAAGGACACCAACCTATGGCAATCTACTTGGGTCAATATTTATCACCTGCTTGACCAACCAACCAAGATCACTCCTTCAGACAGGTACTTCTTACTCCTAGCCCAATCTATGTTGGTCCATGGGTCCAATCAATGAAATGATTCACTTATTTCCCATTTAGAAAAAGGCGTAGCACTGGAACTGCTATGTAGGTTTTTGTGGATTTGAATCCCTCTCTTTACGTACCCCCATCAACACCTAATTCACCAATGTTATCGACCTCCATGTATCAAATAAATAATGAATAGGTCAATTTTCAATTGAATGTGAATCCAATAAAAAGAAAAAGCCTAGCTAGGATAGGAAAGGTAATATCCTGATATTTGTGAGAAGTGTGAAGAGAGAGAGAGAGAGAGAGAGAGAGAGAGAGAGAGAGAGAGGAGAGAGCCACTTTGTAAGTGAATAGCTACTGAACATATCGTAGTAACCCAAGGCTTACTTTCACCTTCTCTCCCACTAGAAAAAAATCAATTCGCGCTTGATTTCATAGTTCTTAATTTTGTTCCTATCCCTATAAGGGTCTTTATACTTCTCATTTTGTCAAATTCCTTTCTTCGAATACACTCAATTGTTCTCTCGTCCTTCACACTATGCCAAATTTGTCACAACTATACCTGCCCCTTAGGACCAAAGGCCTTTTCACTACAGAATATAAGAAAATGTGTGTGAGATTGATTGGCAGGGTGTTGATTCAAGAGTATGGGAAACTACTTTACTTAACATGCCCCATAGGGAATAGGCAATCACACTTTCGAGTGATTCAATAGACTCTAAGAATTCATTTTCAATCTGAAATCATAATAAGTTTTAAACTGATTAGAATATTGGAATTCATCCAACCTCATTTTTTCTCTCTTCTTTGAATTTCTAACGAGAAAGAAGCATAAAAGAGGAAGAGCTGGTAGGCTACCCAATAGAGGTAAAGATGCTAATGAGGTGCTAACGGTAAAAAAGAGCACCATGGGATCAAGGAGCAGGTAGCTCTCCCTCTTGAGTGTGATTTCTTTCATGTTTCCACTATGCCAATTGTAAAAAAAGAAGCATTATTTCTCGTTGGGTGGACCTCGCATCCTTGCCTCTATACTAATGGGATGTCTTGACCTGAAACTGAACTACTAAGAACTTGGCACCCATCCTACCAATCTAGTCTAAAGAGTATGAGTAGGATTCCACTCAACACACTTATTTGCTACAGTTCCCATCTATCTTGTAAAGAACTAGAACTCGAACCGCCTACCGTTACAAGACTAGCTCCCCTGGTCATAGCAGCTATAGTGACTCTTGATCTTGAGCTTCCAAATCCTTACTTCATGGGATTAAGGTAGCATTGGCTACTTACTTGTATTAGATTATGACAAGGCCTTTACTCTATTCCATCCTATTTCATATCATACTTTGGAACTACTATCTCTAAGTCCTAAATAGCAGCCTTTCTTCAACTCCTAGCTTGAAATGCTGCCAACTCCTTACTTAGATTTTAGGCGGTTAAGGTAGTTTTACTTGTTGGCTGATAAGTCAGGTAATGAAGCCTAAGATTAGATGACTTATTAGATTACTAGTTTGTTTCAGTGATGTTCCCTGCATAAGTCCCATATCTGAAAGTAGAAACTATAACTCAACAACAAGTTGCCTTTACATGGCTTCAAGTCACATAAGAGAAAGAAGTATAGCTGGAAGCTATAGAGTAGCTGCCTAGCTACAAACTCAAAATCCTGGTGAAAGGAAGGTCTTTTCCTTAGCTTAGAGTCCCAAAAGGTATTATAAGCTAAAAGCTAAGAACCTACTCAGTTATGAGTAGGAGTTCCCATCAGTCCAAAACTAGAAGTAAACTCAAAATATGATTTGGCTAAAAGGACCTATTCTCCTTATTCTAAAGTACCATTGGAGCTCCTTTTCCTAACAACAGATCGAAGATCTTGCTTTCTCACATCATATGTCTTGTTCATTCAGCAGGTGTTTATCTTATTATGACTTACTAGCACCCTTGAATTCAACTCATACATACTATTTAACTTCTAGCTTATTCCCAAATCAAAGCTACTTGCTTATAAGAGAAGAGCAAGGTGTGTAGCTTGCTTGTGAAAGGATTGGAAGGTATCTAGACAGCAAAGTAACAGCTATTATATAGGCACCCTCTCACCGAATACCTGATACTAATAATTGAAGGTAGCACAACTATAGAACACTATATCTACAAATAGTCTCGGGCAAGCACCTTTCACAAGAAAGTAGCTAGCTTCCACCTAACTTAATAGCAAGGCACGAAAGCCTTCACCTATAGCTTATACTTCTACTTAGCAACCCAAAGAAAGTACCCCTGCTTCCTTTAATCCTTTCAGAGGCTAGTACACAAGCCACTAAAGCTAGTATACATGTATTTGCCTGATACTTTCAAAGAATTGCCACCTAATTTTTACCTATCCTATCCAACTAAGTATACATGTATTTTCCTGATACTAAGGATTGAAGGTAGCACAATTATAGAACACTATATCTACAAATAGTCTCGGGTAAGAACCTTTCACAAGCAAGTAGCTAGCTTCCACCTAACTTAATAGCAAGGCACAAAATCCTTCACCTATAGCTTATACACCTACTTAGCAACCCAAAGAAAGTACCTCTGCTTTCTTTAATCCTTTTAGAGGCTAGTACACAAGCCACTAAAGCTAGAATACATGTATTTGCCTAATACTTTCAAAGAATTGCCCCCTAATTTTTATCTATCCTGTCCAAAACTATGGAACTCGTCTAAAAAGTCAATTTTTAAAATCTGAATGTGAACTCTAAGATAAGGGTATACAAGTTAACCACCTAGAATCGATCTATGCCTGCTAAATAAAAGGAGTCATTTAACAAGTAAGCTAGGCCACCATCTTTACCCGCCTCAACTGATCTTAGCTCGAACATGCCAATAGCTAATACTTACTCCTTTCCCTAGGACAGCTTATCAAAATGAGTACGGCTTGAATCCCTTATCTTTGAGATTACCCTTAGGACTCTAGAAAGTCATTTCAGAGCAGACAGATAGAAGTTATGACAACCTCACACGAGAGTCAAAAAAGAAGGCTTTCATTCAGATAATTCTCCCATATAATAGAAGAGAGAGAGAGCAATCAACACTATGGCTACTTTAGGATAATTCTTGCCTTTGGGCCCCTACTTTGACAATAGCTACTATAAATCCTACATCAAAAAATACTATTGATGAAACAAAACTTTATCAAACATATCACCATGATCTGGTATAGAACCAATCTTCACTTTTTTGAATCGATTCACAAAAGCATTCTAACGGTAGTTACACATCCCTTGAATGCCTTGGATAGCTGTAAGTTTTAGAAGGGTACTAAGTAGATGTGAATGAGGCTAGCTAGTTTACTGACTTGTTTGTACTCCCATCTGAAAGACTACTTGAAAGTCCATATTCAACTTAAAGAAGAAACAAGCTACTTAGCTCGTTTTCCCTAACTACTTAAACAAATCAATGTCCCACTTCTCCTACAAACTACCATTCTCTAACTCCAGTTTACAGAAATCTAAGTTTGCTTGTTTCATAGACACAGACCTTTTCCCATAACAGCCATAACTCTGCCTGTCAGTTTATCTGTTTGCCCAAGCTTTCTGTTACCGATAAGCATTAATCCAAGTCACTGAGGGACCTAACTCAGAGTTCTCCTCTAGACATGAGAAAAGAGAAGAGTGAATTCTACTGACTTTCTTTAATGAATAAAGGAGTCAAATGTTATGGGAGCGTGTGTTTTAAAGTGATTGAGGGGCGAGAGATATACAAGAAAACCTGATGCGAACCAATAAGACAAACACTTGTGCCTATTATGAAGTGAAGTGAAAAAAAATGCTAGTCGACTATAGCTTTAAACCAGTCCTCGCTAATCATCCACTATACCGCACCTGAGAAGTGATCATTAAGAAATAGAGTATTTCACACTTTTTGAGTGCCCCTTTGTACCAATATCCCTGAAATAAGTTCAACCTATACTCGCAAATCACAGAGCCTTTCTTGAAAAATGACACCTACTAATTCAGAGTGCACCCATTCCTATGGAGAAAGGAAGTCTTCTCCCAGGCCTACATTCTTGGAGAGCTTTTGCATCTTTTTTTTGGCTTAGCCCACAAGAAACATCTCCCTATAGCTCTTGAGGTGAATCATCTATCTCCTTATGCCTTACATATTGTACTCCTTTCTTTTGAAAGGTAGAGGGAGATTAGAAACGAGGATGTTCAACCAAAAGAAATAAGGATTGATTATGGATCTATATAGGATAGTTAGGTGATAGATAGACCCGATGGATGACCATAAGTGAAGGATCCAAAATTATCATTTATCGTTTCATTTAGATACTATGTCTGGTCCTAGTACCACATTCTTTCTTGCTCCTCCATTTTTATACATTTCATAGTCATAGTCTTGTATCCATTCCTGCCAAATTTTGTTACTTTCTAAAAAGTGAATTCTACCTCCTTGCTGTGAGGGCTTCTACCAACTTTGATTGAGCCCCATATATGAGAAGGACTAAACAGGAACCCACCAAACAGAGGTAAAAGTGAAAAGTGAAAAGTGAAATAGAGAAAATTGAGTTGATAGCTTCCAGTAGTAGTTGCTCGATGGTGTGTAGTGGGATGACTAGGTAACGATCATATTAGTATGTATATGAACAGTTCACCATGAGCAAGACTTTCTCGATATTAGATCTTGAAACAAAGTAAGACCATTTCTCATATCAAGTTAATTGTGATAGGCAAAAGAAGCTAAAATAATGGTAAAACTAGCTCCTAAAAAGAGTTTTAAGTTGGGAAATTATGATTAGGAATATATAGATCTTTCTTAGCGACCTAAATAACTCGATATTAGGTTGCCTCTTAGTCTCCATATAGGGAATGAGTTAGATATGGACATTCACATTCAAAGACACTTGACTAAAATCTGATAACAAGCATTCTTTTAGCAAGGAATCCAAAGAGGATATACCTGGCGTGATAAATACCCGAAAAGTGAAAATTTTTGCATCTTACCCGGTCAAGTCCTATCTATGAATACTGGGTTTTCCTACTCTAGTAGTTGGAGCAGTCCTTCTGTGATGCAAGCAGTAGGAGGAGCAAAGAGAAAAAAAAAGTGGAGTCAAATCATACACTAAAGGCGAGGTCTTTACCGATCATAGATATACGGTAAGAGATATAGTTACCAAAGGCACTAGAGAAGGACGAGTTTCCTCACATGAGAGTAGGTCTTTTAGCAAGTTTAGTTCTCTTGGGTGGGTAAAGTTCTTAGGAGTTCTGAGTAGGTGCGAGTTAGGAAAGACTTCAAGGAAAAACCAAAATCATATGGCTCACGTATTGAAAGCTCTCATTCCCATGACTCCTTTCGTAAACTCCACTCACTGGTTGATGGTGTGTGTTCAATACCATAAGAAAAAAAAGATGTTGATTAAGGGGAAGGTGACCTATGGGGTGGAGGAAATAGAAAAATTTATTTTAGGGTTATGCAATCTTGAAGGCTGGGCGAGGCTCTAAACTTTTTGAACCTGCTGGTAACGATAGGTGCACAGCAATAAAAAAAACTATTGAATTGATATAGAAAGATTTTTTGGTCCATAGAAAGTCTTCTTCATAAGATAAACCTCGGTAACTGGGCCTAAGGAAGAACTCTTTTGTAGCCTCAGTTGTTTTCTTGTTTGGGTTGCTAAGCGAAGACTGAAGCTTTTCTTCAACAGTTCCAGTTCTGACAATTGCTAAGGCTTTCAAAGGAAATTGGGATAGCCTCTTTCTTACTTGCGAGTGATGTACTGGTTTAAGGTATATGTTGCTGATACATAAGGCTCTTCAAGAGGCTTCTATGATAGAAATGAAAATCTTTACTTTGCTAGGCAGTCCAAAAAGAAAAGGAAATAGTTTGATCTTCAAGTCAAGAAGTAAAGGAAATAGTTTGATTCTGAAAGAAGAAAAGGGAAGGCCAGCCTGTTATCAAAACCTATTTTTGATAGAGCTTACTATAGAATATAGTCGATGTAAACTATCAACTTCTTGACCTCCCTAGTGTGGCCTCAAATAGGAAAACTAGCTAAGAAACACTAGTTTTTTGCAAGGCCATTGGAATCTTGCTTTTTTTTTTCTTCTTCAAACCTCTCCTCCGCCATTTTTCCATTGCCTCTAACGGAGTGCTTCTTGTTGTTGCTATTCGGTTTTTTCATACTACTATAATGCACTTATCTCACATCAGCACTACTTTGGACCAAAAGTCAACTCTATCTTGCTTTCTGTCTAAGTAATAGCTTGAAATGAATGAAAGATGAGTTTTCACTGTATAAGTGAAACACTTCACGCCTTCAACTTATCTAAGTTCAAATATCACCGTTTTTACTATTTAAAATATGATCCTTTGACTTTACACTTTAATGTTCTGACTTGAAAGCTCAAAATTGGGAACTTCAAATTGAGCTAAATTTTGATATCTAGATAGCCTGGAAATAGAACCAAGAAGGGGGCTTGTGAAGCTGTTCCAACTGAATCTGAAGTGGAGCATGGTCTGAAGGATCCCTACATAAATGAGAAACAAAAATGAAATGCTTGGCAAGGCACTAGTAACATTGAAAAATAGAATTTCTCCTAGATACAGTTTGAATTAATATTCTTATTGCACCATGCATAAGAGCTTCTTGAAAAACCAGCATCCAAGAGACCTGTGGTAGCAACAAATCCCTTCCAATCTATCATGGAAGTCATATTGCCTGCTTATTTTCTTTGTCCAGATAGCTGGATCTTTGACTTCAGCAAGAAAGAGAGATGTTCCACATAGTCAAGTAGACTCAAATCAGAAGTACTAAAAAAAAGAACTTATCACATTGCTAAAAGGGAAGCATACCATGTACCACTTTTCTATATAGAAGATAGAAGCCGGCTTTGTAAATCAGATCTCTTTCCAATAGCAGCAGGTTTTCACCCAGTTCCATTGTAGCAAAATACAAAGAGAGAATAGATAGAGTTGTCTAGGGATGAAATCAACTGAGGTTGGCAAGGCTTATCCCATGTGTAGTCCACTAGATCCCTTTTGGCAGTCAAACTAGAAGTTTGGATTAGAAAAATGGGGTCTCTAAACAAAGGTGTTATATAGCTTCAAGCAGGTAAGGAAAGGCCCTAGAGCAAAGAAAATAGTGTTATGTGTTATTCTCTGATTCGTATGTATGATTTGAGTTTACTTAGCCCTATAGAAGAGAATCAATGAGATAGAGAGGAGAAGGAAAAGAGTTGGATTCGCACTAATCAAACTATCTGGAACCCCAAGGAGCATTGGATTGATTTAGTGATAGTTGTACCTTTTTAAGCAATAGCAATAGAATATGGTAAGGCATGCAAGTCACTTCTTGCACTAAGGCAAGGGTGAGAATCCACATGGGGAAGGGAATGAGCTATTAGCAGCTTAACCGATAGACAAAGGAGAGGCTAACTAAGCTACGGGACAGCGGGGAAGAATGGCTAATAGTACCACAAGCCACTTCTAGGGACTAGAATAGGCTGACAAGGGAAAATTAATAGTCTGGCTTAGGCGAGATGAGAAAAAAGTGGCAAATAAAGCAACCAAAATAGTCAAAATGAGAAGTCCGGCTCAACCGATGAGAAAGGTAAAGATCAGAAGAACTTGGTAGCTTCAGACGAGATGAAGGAACTAGACTAAACCACTCAACATAGAGGATTCCACTCTGAATAAGGAAAGTGGCTAACCAGCCTTTCAAGGTCACAGATCTAGTCATTCTTGTATTTTTTAGATCTATTCTTCTATTGGATGATATTCATGAGGAATTTACTTCAAGCATTAAAGTAGAAGCAACCTGCTAGTAGCATTGATTCATTTTATGATCTTTCATTTCCAAAGCTAGAAGTAAGAAAGCCTTCATTCAAGCAAGGCGCGCTCAATGCTGTCTTCCATCAACCAACCCATGAAGCCACTATCTTATATACATTTTTGGCTATCTTTGGAATAGCTGTTAAGCCATCAAAGAAGCAAGCCAACTCAAAGGACTAGTGGACTGAAAGAGGATCTCCTTGATCTCAGGAAAATAGGGACCAAACCACTATGACTGGCTAGGAAAATTTAGCCACTATACTGATGAGGTTATGGATCAAAAAGGGAAGCAAGGTGCGCAGCGTTGAGGAGCCTATCTTCTTGATTTTCCAATAACTGGGCTGTGGGAAAGAAAGATGATCCTGACCTTCTTTTCTCTGTTCAATGACAGAGGTGAATTTGATCAGTTCATCGATGATTAGCAAGTATGATGGTTCTAATGGTGATCTTGCATGTCTTTCATGTGTAACTTATGGGTGGTTTTCAAAAACCGATGACAGGGGTGGTTCTGGCTGTATTGACTGCATCTTTTGGCATAACTGGTTCTTCTTGACATCAAGACCAAGGCAGTCAAAATTGTCACAGGTGTACCTAAAGTTATTCCTATAATAGGATCGCCTTTGGTACTTTAGTAGTAAATTGAGTTCGGTAATGCCTAAAAAGAATCAAAAAATAGGGCTATAAGTTGGCATGTTGCTAGTAGGATTGGTCGCCATTTGAAGGCTTGGCTTCACTATTGCTCCGTAGTGGTGGTCGACCTTTCAAGGAGTCTTCATATGATACCAGAATGCCTATGTTCTTTCAAGTGCATCAAGCTTCACTAGAAGCAAGCAATACAAGGGACCTTGGGTTCGTAGACAAGGCTCGTTCTTGACTAACGAGCTCATGTAGTAAGGCCTCACCCTACTTTAGCCTTATCAAATGCACTCCACTCGCTGTCTACTAAACGAGCATTAGAGTGAATTGAACAAGTGAGCGAAGCCTTCCTGGAGCTTCCCCCTTTCCTCACCCTACAATTTTCTTTTTGCTCCAGCTTCCCCAGTTTGGATGAGGAATTGATTGGATACTCGAGAACCATAATCTTTTAAAGGAAAAACTTCAACAATCATTAGCATAAAAGTATGATTAGTTCCACGAATCTCACTACACTAACCATAGTAAACTCCTCATTGTACTGAAATAAAGATCTGATTTGAATGACTAGGTACAACATCACATTTGACACCTGAGGAAGGTACAGCCCAACTATGAGGTACAGTAGCAAGTGTTACAATCATACATAGATGAGTTTTGGCTGGTACAACCACTCTACTTTCTACTTCTAATAAACATGATTGACCTAATGCTAGATCATCTTCTGGAATCATATAACTATCAAAAGTGAGTGATTGTTCATCAAAACTATTATAGTCTGAATACTCATAAGGTTGGGTCGATGCCCGCCTCCCCCTAAATTTGACTTGCAAGTTTCCCTACAAAAAGCTCTCCACACCTACTCTGAGAATATGGAAAACACTATTTTAATTGAGTTAAGTAGTTTCCCCCCTTCTCAAAAATCATCAGACTTGGGTGGAATCGAAGGCCCACTTACTAATAGGCAACGGGGGACCCTTTCGCGCCAAACCCTACCCACTTCAATTTAGCTAAAACAAAAAAGACCTAGTTCCACACACATTAGACATGTAGAAGGTATGGAATGACCATTTCACCATGTAAAGCAAATTTGATCCCATGGCCATCTTCTTTGTTCAAAAAATGCACGATTGAAAGGGATGCTAGTCATCTCGGCAAAGTTATAGGCCCTAATAGATCAGATCAAGAGTGATTCCTGACCTATACTATCAAGGGTCAAGTCAAACACTCAAGTATAGATTCCCTATGGTCATGTGAATGGCTAGCTCATAGATCTAAAAGGATCCATCCATATCCATAGGCCTGACTGGAAAGTTTGTCCATGAAAAAGAAATCATTCTTAAGACCTCAAATTTCTACATTCCAGTGTGCATTATGTCAGCTAGTCCCTGGTTGAGTCACCCTTCTATAGAAATAAATTAGATGAAAGGAAAGATGGAGGATATATACTCTATATAGATCATAGATCACTCTATGAATAGGTCAATCTCTTTCTTTTACCTCCCATTGTTTACGACATCCCTTGCTTCTCACTACAAATGGCTCCTCAATCGAGGAGTAGAAATGCTGGTCCCCTTCAATCAAATGCTTTGCTTGTGCCTTTTTTTTCCTACTATATGACCTCCATTCTAGAGTGAAGGGAGAGGAGCAGGAACAAAAAGTTTTCCTCTCTTGGCCAAGTAGTTTAGCAACAATTACCATAGTTATTGCCAATGGGGATCCCCCATTCTGAAAGGTCATGGGGTTGGTTGTTAGGTCCAAATTTGTATGCCACTACTGTGGTGCCAATAGATTCACTACTTTAGCACCGTTATCGAACATTGTAGGCTTAGCATCTATTTGTCATATATAGCTTCACACTGAGAAGAGGTATGTGTACCTCCAGCAATAAAAAGAATTGAACCATGAGCCCATATGCTGGGAGCATATCAGAGTATAGGTCTAACCACATCTCCCTATTTCTGGCATGCTCATTTTCTTTTTTTCTCTTGATGATGGGGATGGCACATTACCGGTCAGCTAGATGCTTCACGAGGCATTGGTACATTCCGTTGCACTTCAATCACCCTAGTGAAGAGGCGCACTCTGATACAATTGATGTCCAATAGCTTTCATAGTAATGGTTGGATTTACTACTACCTCATCCATTGAGTATAAAAGAGCAAACGATGATATAGAAATGAACATCAGATTCACGGATGTTCTAATGAGGAAACACTCATGATATTGGAATTTATGAGGAAACACTTATAAGGCATCTAATCTAATTTTCAAATGAGTTTCTTATACAGCAGCAAATGCTAGTCGGGTTTGAATGAAGCTGATTTCTTTCTTAGTAAAGCTAAAGTCAATAAAGTGCTATTGTGGAAAGTTTCAGACCCCAGGCTCGAGGGCATAGTAGTTATCTGATAAAAAAACAACTTGTCATAGAAGAAAAGAAAAATCAAAATTTAAGATGAGAAAGAGAAATCTAGAAATTATATATATATAGATATTCATAGACTTGGATGGAATTTGGCGGCATGGCTAAGTGGTAAGGTGAGGGACTACAAATCCTTTATCTCCAGTTCAAATCTTGGTGTCACCTAATTAAGACTTGTAATTTCTTAATCTTGTTTATAGAACTTGATGAATTATTGCCCCGCAAAACCGTAGGCAAGGGCTAGGTCTATTGATACTTGATTTTGAGAACTGAGCCTATAAAAGCACACTTTTTCTCAAAATATGGGTTCTGAGTGTGGCTCAAAAAGGTACCAAGAAATTTGAAGCAACCCAATCTTTAGAAGGTACAAATTGGGAGATATCCGGATAAGGTCCTTTACCAAAATATAAACAATCGTGATGTCTCCTATCATTTCAATCCCAAGCTAGTGATTTCACATATTATCCTTAAGAAAGAATAATCTCACTGAACTTCTTTCTATATTTATATATAGCCCCGTATATCTTTTTACTGCACTCAAGAAAGAAAAGATCCTGTTTGAGGCCTTGGGAGAAGCGATTGACTGCTACTTCTTCAGCTACAACCGGTGGTTATGGATTTCGAAAAGGAGGGGAGCTCTCGACTTTTTGGGTCGGTACCTCAGTGGTAACCATACCCTATGGAGAGTCTTTTTTGTTAGCTGTGAACTACTATATCGAACTCCTATGAGTTAATGCTCTGGCTGCATTAAGAATGATGCTTATCCGCCTGGTAGTAACATGACTACCCTCCTTATCCTTAGCGGGGTCTACTACCTTTGCTATCCCTTCCTATACTTCTTTTCCCGTCATAGGGGAAGGATGTCGGAAGCATGGATCTTATTGATTTAGTAGTTCACTCAGTCAATCCTTCGTTGAAGCAATGACTTACTCATAAGCACCTCGGCCATCAAGAACCAAAGGCATAGATAATGGTGGCTTATCAAGCAACTCCACTAGTGGAAATGACATCTATGACACAATAGTGATCAAACTAGCTACATATACTTTATGCATTATGGGAGAACAAGTGGTCAAAGAGCTTTTTTTTGTTCTAGAACTAGTTGTACTCCTACCCTTATTGAGCCAAATGACAGGAAAGAAAATGAAAAGAATAGTGCCTTGAGACCTCGGGTGACCCAACTACATCAACGCTTCAAAATCAGTGACTTGTAACAAATACAACACAGAAGTGGATCCTTTAGACCGGTGATCCAGTCCCATTTTTTTTAGAGTAGACCTTACTATAGAGCCGATTCTATCGCCATCACATATTCTTTTTTATATAGGAGCCGTCCTATAGGGAGACTATCCTGAGAGGACTCTCCTTTAATGGTTTAGTCTTATGATGAGGAAGAATCATCTCAAGATCTGTCTGCTGGTAGTCGATGAGGCTCTTGAAAAAGTTCCCAGCTAAGTGAAGTTTACCCTATAAGAAAAATGCCTACCATGTTTCCTTGCTGTAGGTTTCTTTTGTGCTCTTATTCCTCAAAACATATGATTTTTAGTCCACTCAATTCCTCTACCATATCCTTTCAG
The DNA here is from genome assembly GCA_021442155.1 of Cymbidium sinense. NCBI lineage: Eukaryota > Viridiplantae > Streptophyta > Magnoliopsida > Asparagales > Orchidaceae > Cymbidium > Cymbidium sinense. Next base: position 58,859,064 of record CM038224.1, on the reverse strand, counting down.
TCGAGTTGTTATATTCCTTATAATGGTTTACTTGAACTTCACTTCCAAAAGAATTAGAGTTTCTATGTTCCCATGAATCCCTCATTTTGTATCTATTTAGTCAAGCATTAGCCTCTCCTGTACTACAGTAGTCTCTCTTAGGTCAATATCCAGTAGCAGCAGAGGGAGAAGTTGACCCGGAGCAATTGAATCTTTTGCTGAAATAGTAGATCCAGCTTATGATTTTATTCTATATACAATGTTTTGATAATCGAGGTTTAGATTTAGAGAGAGATTGGTTCCAGTATCAGAGCATTGAAGGGGAAGTGGCTTGTTTGGTGGTTCGAATCCACTATGGCTATGGCATAAGTTTGAGGAAAGGTGGAGAAAGGGTACTTTGCTAATGACTGAGGAAGGTCGTCTGCTACGCTATGTCTTATCGATTCTCTGAAAACCATACCTTAGTGCCAAAATGCATCTTGTGTTTTTTTGTTTGAATCTTGATTTGATTAGGTTGGTCAATGTCTTTGTTAAGTCAAGGGAAGGTTACTTTCTCTTACCTTCCTAATCTTTTCTAGTAGATGACAGGCAAGGCTCACTCTTAGTTGTCATGTTTTTCTTCATTCATTGACATAGTGGAGGAAGAACTCGATTGCTCCTCTATGTAAAGAAGGTCGAGTTTGAGCTCTACATCATTCCAGTTACCCAAGGTAGCTCAGGTAAGCTTCACTTTGTTATTTTAATTTGAAGATATATATTCAAAAATCTCTAAGTTCACCTTTTCTATTCTCATAGGTTGAAAGGGTGAAATCCAAACATCTTTGGTGCAAAATAGTGCACCCCGTTCTTACCAGTTAAAACACTCTACTCATTCAAAACTCATTCGATTCATTTCCGATTGAATCACAAAAGATGCACTCAGAGAATGTGAGAAGAAGTCCCGAGCCTAATTGTGAAAGGTGGGTGCCACTTATCATTATTTCAATAGCAAGCATAGATGGAACTAGTCTTTCTATGTTGATTTCTTTGACGATTTTATCTTAGTTCTATAGAATAAGACAACTTTTATTGCCATTTTTCAAATGGATTCTTTTAAGAATATGGTATTGCTTCGCCATTAGGCTATCCTTCTTAGAGCAAAAAATTCCTAGGTGATTTCCTTCTGAGTAGGTTATCGTCAAGTGTTGATAGCCAGCGTAAAACTCATCGAAGTAATCATGACATGAATCCTTTAAATCATTGTGTTAATGCTATAGCGTCCCCTAAAAGTGACGTGCTGTATGGATTGAATACAGTGAAAAATGTACAAGAGCAGCATGCAGTGTAGTGTTAAATAAGCAGGGGTTCCCACATTATGGACTGGATGTGGGCAAAGAAGTTAGTTCCATGAAACTAGAATTAGGTTGGGATCTTGGAATATAGGTACTCTTACTGTAAATTAATAATAGATATTATGGTTCATAGAAAGATAAATAGTTTATGTGTTCGAGAAACTAAATAGGTTGGGGAGAAGGCCAAGGAGATTGATAGTTTAGGTTTTAAACTTTGGTATTCATGTAGAAGTTGAACTAGAAATGGTGTTGGTGTGATTATAGATAAAAGTTTGAAGGATAATGATATAAATATTAATAGATGTGGGGATATAATTATATCTTTAATGATTATTGTTAATACTAAGATTATCAATATTATAAGTGTTTATGCTCCTCAAATAAGTTTGGATGTAAGCTCAAAAGAAAATTTTTGGAATGAATTAGATGGATTAATACAAACGATACCTCTTGAAGAAAATGAATTTATTGGAGGATATTTAAATGGACATATTGGTAGAGTGGTAGAAGATTTTAAAAGTATTCATGGTGGTTTTGGATTTGGAGTGACTAATGAAGAAGATAGGACTATATTAGATTTTGCCTTAGCTTATGATTTTTTATTTGCTAATACTTTATTTAAGAAAAGAGATGAACATATTATTACTTATAAAAATTGATCTAGTAAAACACAGATTGATTATTTTCTGATAAGAAAAATAGATCGCTTAGATTGTAAAGATTGTAAGGTCATTCCAAGTGAAAGTTTAAGTACCCAACATCGATTGTTAGTTTTAGATTTTAAGATAAAAGATTGTAAGAAAAAAAAAATCAAATTATTGTTCTAGGATTAGATGGGGACACTTAAAGAACATAAATAAAAATATTTTTAAGAGCAAGCTACAAGAGCTTATAATTTGGGATGTTCATAAGGAAGCTAATGCTATGTGGAAAAAAGTAGCAAGTGAAATTAAGCAAGTTGCTAAAAATGTTCTTGGAGAATCAAAAGGAAAAGCTTCTTTTCATAAAAATAGTTGGTGGTGGAGTGAGTGTTTGCAAGAAAAGATAAAAAATAAGAAGCATTGTTATAAAACTTGGTTAAGATGTAAAAACTTAGAGAATTGGGAAATATATAAAGTGGCCTGTAGAGATTCTAAGAAAGCAATATATTATACAAAAATATTTTGCTTTTAGTGATTTATACAATAGATTAGATACCAAAGAAGGTTCAAGAAGATGTATGTAAGCCAATAACCAAAGAGATAGGAGAAGTAAAGACCTAGTTCAAGTGTATTAAGGATGAAAATAATAAAGTTTTTTCTTAGAAAAGGATATTGAAAAATAGGTGGATGAGGTATTTTGATAAACTTTTCAATGAAGGATCTGAAAGCACAATTGATTTTAGCAACCTTAATACCCTAAACAAAAATAGAGAATTTTATTTTTATTGTCGTATTAGTAAATCTAAAGTTAGAGAAGCTTTAAAGAAAATGAAATGTGGAAAAATAGTAGGACCTAATGATATTCCAATAGAAGGAAATGTTTAGGAGATCAAGGAATTTCTCTTACAAATATTTTTTTAAAGTTATTTTAAAGACTAAGAAGATGTGATGAGTGGAGAAAGAGTTTGTTGGTTCCTATATTTAAGAATAAAGGTGATGCACAAGAGTGTGCAAATTATAGGGAATTAAGTTAATAATGTCATACATTAAAATTATGGGAGAGAGTAATGAGCATAGGTTATGATGTGATACAAAAGTTTCTCACAATTAGTTTGGTTTCATGCCGTAGATCTACTATGGATGTTATACATTTGTGAAGAGGTTTGATTGAAAACTATATAGAAAGTAAGGAGGATCTACATAAGATATTTATTCACTTATGATAAAGTTTCAAGAGATGTTCTTTGGAGAGTTCTAGAACAGAAAAGAGTTAATATTGGTTATATTCAAGTCATTAAGGATATGTATACTAGAGCTATTAGTTGTGTCCAAACATGAGGAGGATTGACAAAATATTTTCCCATTTTCAAATGGATTACATCAAGGATCAGCTTTAAGCCCCATCTTTTTTTTTTACTTTAGTTATGGATGTTCTTACTAGGCATTTACCGGAAGATGTACCTTGGTGTATGCTTTTTGCTGATGATATTCTTCTTGTTGATAATACTAAAGAGGGAGTCCAAGAGAAACTTGAATTATGGAGTTCAACTTTAAAGTCTAAAAGTTTTCATTTAAGTAGATTTAAAATAGAATATATGGAGTGTAATTTTAGTTGTAGAAGTTCTAGTGGTTATGGGGAACAAGTCATTAATAAGAGTGAGTGATTGATATTTAGGCTCTATTGTGTTAAAAAATGATGGTGAAATAGATGGAGATGTTTAGTAGAATTCAAGTTGGTTGAAGTGGAGGAATGCATCGGGATGTTGTGATTGAAAAGTTCCACTTAAACTTAAGGAAAAATTTTATAAGATGGTGGTAAGACTAATTACTTGGTGTAATGTTGGCCATAAAAAAAGAAGCATAAGACTAAGTTAAGTGTTATAGAGATGAGGATGCTTAGGTGGATGAGTGGCTTTACTCTTAGAGATAAAATGCAAAATGAGTTTGTTGGTGAAAAAGTTGGAGTAGCTCCAGTGGCAGATAAGATTAGAGAGAGTCACCTTAGATGGTTTGGCCACATAAAGCGTCGGCCATCCGATGACCTGGTTAAGAGAGTAGATGCATTAGATTTGCCTCATGTTAATAAAGGAAGAGGTAGACCTAAAAATACTTGGTTAAGATGTACAAAAAATGACTTTAGTATACCTGAATTAAATGAGAATTTGACACACAATATGACACAATGGAGATGAAGGATTCATGTAGCTGACCCCACTTAGTGGGATAAAGGCTTATTGTTGTTGTTGTTGTTAGGTTATCGTCAATTTTTGATAAATATGCTGAATTTGTCTAGTTTCTTCTTTTTTCCTCTCTTTTTTTTCATTTAAAGGGTGAATGCTAGAGAAAGTTCAGGAAATTCCTTTTTTAGAAGCCTCTCTCTTTTTTTCTTTTACGTGCCAAGCCGGTTAATGTATAAGGGACTGAACCACTAAGGGAGTCTTCACCTCCAATTCTTAAGACTCAAGATGCAACTTACGACCATCTGCTATTGGCGTTCAAGCCGGTACAGAATACCCATCCTTAGCGCTTGATGCTAGCAAACCTTAACTTCTTTCAAGGTTGCTGCTTAATTGGCTGATGGTATTCTCCCACAATGTTTGTTGGTAGGTAGGCTTTTGGAGTTTGAGTCTCAAGCTAGGGATCACCAGTTCCTTTAGTAGAAGTTTCTCTTCATGGAGATGAAATAAAAATTGTTATAGATAGAGTTAGTTTGAGAATCTTGAATAGCAATTGATAGCCTAGTAGCCTGGAGTGCGCTCTTTTGCGCTTTTGGGCGATCATAATTGGAATTGGAAAACATTGTTCTTTTCCTTTCCCAAGGGCTGCTATAAAAGAAAATGCATTTTTCGCCTTTGATCCCAATCCTATTATTCATTTTCTTCACATATAGCTAAGGATGTCATTTTGAACTAGATTTATTTGGCTTCATTCGATTTAAAATGTGAATCCATTAGGCATTGGTAATAGTCTTAGATATTCTTCTAGTCTCATGCAAGCAATAGGCACTAGTCTTGACGAAGGTGAGATCCAATTTGTTCTTTCCCAGTGAAGCAATAGTCATGATATCAAAAAATATCAGGGGATGCCTTATAATACTCCACAAAACTCTGTCAATGTTGTGTGGAAATAGGACTTCGCTTTTCTTTCTTGTTTCTATTATTTTTTGGATAGTAAAAGGATTGACTCAATTTATTAGTACACACCAGATTGGACTAAAAAGAATAGATTTAAGACTTTGGTCAGCTCCTTACGGAGAATTTCAAAAAGATGGAGGATATATTTTCTATATATATCATAGCTCACTTTATGAATAGGTCAATCTCTTTCTTTTACCTCCCACCATTCATGACATCCCTTGCTTCTCGCTACGAATGGCTCCTCGGTGGAGGAGTAGAAGCGCTGGTCCCCTTCAATCAAGTACTTTGCTAGTGCCTGTTGATTCCTACCGTAGGACCTCCATCCCCGAAGTGAAGGAAGATGAGCGAGAATAAAAGGTTGTCCTCTCTTGGCCAAGTAGTTTGCAAACTACTACCGTAGTTGTTGCCAACGGGGATCTCTCATTCCAAAAGATCATGGGGCTGGCCGTTAGGTCCAAAGTTGTATGCCACTGCTGTGGTGCTGATAGATTCACTACTTTAGCACCATTATCAAACATTGCAGGCTTAGAATCTATTTGTCGTATATAGCTTCACACCGAGAAGAGGTATGTGTACCTCCAGCAATAAAAATAATTGAACCATGGGCCCCTATGTTGGGAGCATTTCAGGGTATAGGTCTAACCACATCTTCCTATTTCTGCCATGCTCATTTTCTTTTTTTCTCTCGATGATAAGAATGGGATATTATCAGTCAGCCAGATGCTTCATAAACCACTGGTACGTTTCACTGCACTTCAATCACCCTTGTGAAGAGGCGCACTCTGATACCATTTATTTCTAATACCTTTCATAGTAATGGCTGGATTTACTACTATGGCTGGATTTACTACTATCTCGTCCATTGAGTATAAAAGAGCAAATGATGATATAGCAATGAACATCAGATTTGCAGATGTTCTTATGAGGAAACACTCATCATATTGGAACTTATGAGAAAACACTTGTAAGGCATCTTATCCAATTTTCAAATGAGTTTCTTCTGCAGCAGCAAATGCTAGTCAAGTTTGAATGAAGCTGATTTCTTTCTTTATAAAGCTAAAGTCAATAAAGTAATATTTTTGAAAAAGTTCAGACCACAGGCTCGAGGGTGTAGTTATCAGAAAAAGAAAAACAACTTGTCATATTAGAAAAGAAACAACAAATTTTGAGATGAGAAAGAGAATTCTAGAAATTCTATATATATATTGATATTCTTAGACTTGGATGGAATTTAGCTCCGTGGTTAAGTGGTAAGGTGGGGGACTACAAATCCTTTATTCCCAGTTCGAATCTAGGTGTCACCTGATCAAGACTTCCAATATCATAATCTTGTTGATAGAACTTGATGAATTCTTGCCCCGTAAAAGTATAGGCAAGGGCTAGATTTGTTGATACTTTATTTTGAGAACTCGTAGGGCTTATAAAAGCCTGCCATCTTTTTTCTCAAAATTTGGGTTCTGAGTGTGGATCAAAAAGGTACCAAGAAATCTAAAGCAACCCAATATTTAGATGGTACAAATTGGAAGATTACTAGATAAGGTTCTTTACTAAAATATGAACAACTGTGATGTATCCTATCACATCAATTCCAATGTCTCCTATCACGTCAATCCCAAGCTAGTAATTTCACCTATTATCCATAAGGAAAAATAATCTCACTGAACTTCTTTCTCCATTTATCTATAACCACGTATATCTTTTTACTACGCTCGATAAAGAAAAGATCTTTTTCGGGGCCTTGGGAGAAGCGACTGACTACTACCTCCTCATTTATAATTGGTGGTTATGGATTTTGAAAAGGATGGGAGCTTTTGACTTTTTGGATCGGTACCTTGATGGTAGCCATACCCTATGGAGAGTCTTTTTTGTTTGCTATGAACTCGCGTATCTGAGTTAATACGCATTAAGGCTGAAGCTTATTAAACGGTGGTAATAGGACTACCTTCCTTATCCTTAGCGGGGTCTACTTCCTTTGCTATCCCTACCTATACTTCTTTTCCCATGGCGACGGAAGGATTCTAGAGGCAAAGATGATGGATCTTGTTAATTTAGTAGTTCGCTTAGTCAATCAATCGTTGAAGCAATGACTTACTCATAAACACCTCGACCATCAAGACCCGGAGGCATAGATAGTGGTGGCTTATCGAGTAGCTCCACCAATTAAATTTCCATCTATGACACAACAGTGGTCAAGCTAGCTGCAGATACTTTGTGCATTCTCGGAGAATCAGTTGTCAAAGAGTTTCTTTTTGTGCTATAACTAGTTGTGCTCCTACTTCTATTGAGCCAAAGGATGGGGATGAAAATGACAAGAATAGTGGCTTGGGACCCCGAGTGACCCAACTACATCAATGCTTCAAAATCAGTGACTTATAATAAACACAACACAGAAGTGGATCCTTTAGACCGATGATCTAGTCCCATTTTTTTTAGAGTAGACCTTGATGTAGAGCGGTTACATCACATATCTTTTTTATATAGGAGTTTTCCTAGGGGACTATCAGAGGCCTCTCCTTTCATGGTTTAGCCTCAATATGAGAAAGAATCATCTCAAGATGCGTCTATGGAATTAGCTGCTTCTACTGCCTCATCATGCTGATAGTCAATGAGGCTCTTGAAAAAGTTCCTGGCTAACCTATAAGAAAAATGCCTGTCATGTCTACCCCGCCATAGGTTTCTTTTGTGCTCTTATTCCTCAAAACATATGATTTCCATTCCACTCAATTCCTCTACCCTATCCTTCCAGTCGAGTTACTACATTACTTATAATGGTTTACTTGGACTTCCCTTCCAAAAGAATTAGAGTTTCTATGTTCCCATGAGTCCCTCATTTTGTATCTATTTAGTCAAGTATCAACCTCTCCTATTTTATAGTAGTCTCTCTTAGGTCAATATCCAGTAGCAACAGAGGGGACATTGACACGGAGCAATTGAATATTTTGCTAAAATAATAGATCTAGCTTATGAATCTATTCTATATATGATGTTTAGATAATCCAAGTTCAGATAAAGAGAGAGACTGGTTCTAATCTCTGAGCATTCAAGGGGAAGTGGCCAGTTTGGTGGTTCGAATCCACTGTGGCTATGGCATATGTTTGAGGAAAGGTGGAGAAAGGGTACTTTGCCAATGACTGAAGAAGGTTGTCTGCTACACTATGTCTTATCGATTCTTTGACAACCATACCATAGTGCCAAAATACATCTCAAGTTTTTCTATTTGAATATCGATTCGATTAGGTTGATTAGTGTCTTGGTTAAGTCAAGGGGCGGCTGCTTTCTCTTACCTTCCTAGTTTTTTCTGGTAGATGATAGACGAGGCCCACTCTTAGTTGTCATGTTTTTCTTATTCATTGATATAGTGGAGGAAGAAATCAGTTGCTCCTCTATGTAAAGAAGGTCAAGTTTGAGCTCTATATCATTCCATCTACCCCAGGTAGCTCGGGTAAGCTTCACTTCATTATTTCAATTCAAAGATGTATATTCTAAAATCTCTAGGTTCACCTTTTCTATTCCCGTAGGTTGAAAGGCTGAAATCCAAACATCTTTTGTGCAAAATAATGCACCCCCATTCTTACCAGCAAAAACACTCTACTCATTCAAAACTCATGATTCATTCTTTGCTGATTGAATCACCTAAAAGATGAACCCCATAGAATAGCCTAGAGAAGAAGTCCCGAGTCTAATAGTGAAAGGAGGGTGCCACATGTCTTTCTTTCAATAGTAAGTGTAGATGGCACTAGTCTTTCTATATTGATTTCTTTATTTTATATTATAATACTTTTTTTAGGTTATCTTCTTGAAAAAAATTCTATCCTCAAGTAAATCAATCATCTATAAATTATCTAGTTTCTTTTTTTCTTCTCCTTCTTTTTCTTTGAAGGGTGAATGCTGGAGAAAGTTTGGGAAATTCCTTTTTTAGAGGCCTCTCTCTTTTGTTCTTTTCTTGTATACTGCTAAATCTTTACCTCTTCAGACTCAAGATGCAACTTATGATCATCTGCTATAGGGGTTTGAGCTGGTACAAAATACCCATCTCTAGAGCTTGATGATGGCTTACCTTAACTTCTTTCAAGGATGTCGCTTAATTGGCTAATGGTCTTCTCCCATAAATTTTATTGGCAGGTCGGCTTTTAGAGATTGAGTCTCAAGCTAAGGATCACCAATTACTTTAGCATAAGTTTCTCTTCATGGAGATGAAATAACAATCGTTACATATAGAGTTGGTTTGAGATGCTTGAATAGCAATTGGCAACCTAGTATCCTAGAGTGTGCTCTTTTGCACTTTCAGGAATTCATAATTGGAATTGGCGAACGGTGTTGTTTTCCTTTCTTAAGGCTTGATATAAAACAAAATGCATTTTTTGACTTTAAATCCAATCCTACTATTCATTTTCTTCTCATATATTTAAGGTTGTCATTTCAAACTAGATTTGTTTGGCTCCATTCAATTTACCGTGTGAATCAATTAGATATAGGTAATAGTCTTAGATATTCTTCCAGTCCCATGCAAGCAGCAGGCACTAGTCTTGACGAAGACGAGGTGCAATTTTTTCTTTCCCAGTGAAGTAATAGTCATGATATCAAAAAAGATCAGGGGATGCCTTATAATACTCCTTGAAACACTTTCAATGTTATGTGGAAATAGGACTTCTATTTTCCTTCTTATTTCTATTATTTTTTGGATAGGAGAAGGACTGACTCAATTCATTAGTACACACCATATTGGACTAAACAAAATAGATTTAAGACTTCGATCAGTTTCTTAACATGACTTTCAAAAAGATAGCATATAAAAACTTCATGAACTTTTTTGTATCATTCCTTTGTAGGCCTTCCTCCCTATCCATAAAATTTCAGCCATATCGATGCATTGATGAATCAAACTCAAACTTTTGGTATGTTGCCCCGACAGTTTCAATCCTAAAGCTAAAACTTTTTAGTATAAAATGTACTAATCTTCAATATAGTTATGAAAGTGATCTTTTTCATAGATTTTTGATTGTTGAATCCATTCAAAGTTTGGCTAAACTGAAGTGAGAATATGCTTAGGTGTGGTCATAAAATGAACAAACAACTAAATATCTTATTTTTTTTCTTCATTTCCATTTAAAAATAAAAACAGAAAGACAAGTGAGCGTAACCATACATATTAATAAGCTGGCTATGGGACAAGTCCGTTTTCTAACATAATCCATCTGGCAAGGTCAATCTAGTAGAAGGGAGAGTTTACTTTTGGCCAGTTTCAATCCTAAGACCTTCTAACTAGTGTTATCTTTGTATGTAGTTCACTATCATCGAGAATTACATTATAGCCATTAAGATTCTAGGTTATCTTCCATCCATTCCTTCTACCAGATATTGAGTTAGCATTCTAAGCTAATTCTCTACATTTCTAGTCCTAGGTCCATGATTTCGAGGACTCAAGTAAACCGATCAAATTCTTGTGGGAATTCCCTTCTATCCTTAAGGAGTAGTTGATAGCCTCCTTAGAAGTCTTTGTATCCTTCCTAGTTGTAGTAGTACTATCTTTTATAGCCCATCTAGTTGTAATAGATAGCCCTAGTATACATAGAAGTGTAAGTCAAAGTCCTCCTAGTTAGATTGATCCGTCCTAGTCTAAGGCTAAGTTCCTTTAGTTCTAGTAGTCCTAATAGACTCCATTTTCCCCACCAGCCATAATTTCTTTCAAATCTAATCCATAATGATCCAGTCGACTTAGGTAAGAGGTTTTAGTTTTCTATGAAGTAATATCAAGTTTATCTAAAGAGCTAGCTTAGATAATCTCCCTAAAGAAAAGAGGTAGCCTCACAATACCAGACTAAGCCTGTACAGTAGTTTGAGTTCTTATTTATTTTAGCCATTTCATAAGAATAAGAAAATGACTAAGCTCCTATGAACTAAACTAAGTTCCTATCCTAAACTCATTCAATCTGGTTGAAAGCCTTTACTTTCAAGCGGTTCCTTTTCTTTTTTCATTTTTTGTATGAAAAAAGACAAGCAGGGAATTAAGTGAAAGATTCTCATATGATGAGAAATTCAGTCTCTTTCCATCTGTCACAATTTTTTTACTGCAGTCCTGACGGTTAGGATCAAGGGTACGGTCAAGTTCCTTCATCCCTTGAATATCATACCTAGAAAGAGTCAAAAAAAAGTCAAGCCAGAGCTAGTCTAATAAAAAAACCTCTCGTCCCAAGTTGGCTTAAGCCATGCCTTTACTAAACTAAATAATTCTCGTTATATCAGATAATAGAGCAAGTATCACCCCATGGGCACAGTTTTACTACTTCCAATCTCCTAACTAAGGGCCTTACAACCAACATTGCTTCTTCCTTCAACGCAATGACGAATTTAATACCAACTTCACCACGTCCTTAAAGTGATTAATCTAATTAGATTACTGGTGAAGTGAAATGATAGGAAAAGACAATCTCTTGTAGCTAGTATTTTGAATTTGCTTTCTGATATCTTTCAAATTGAAGTTGAAGCCTGAGTTGTAGCACTAGTTCCAATGAGTGAGAGAACTTAGGGAGCTACGCACTATTAACCAAGAGGATACTAATGGAACTATCCATTTACTATGGATACTAAGCATTTTCCAAATCATGATGAGTAGGTAGTTTTCTTCTATGTGGTTTCCTTTGTTTTATCTTTACCAAGTGGGTTGAATAATGAAAGATTTTTAGCAGGTAATCATTTCTGTTATTGCCCTTAAGTAGTTGATAATGGGGGCTACTATGACTACAAGGGTATCCTCCTTTGAAACAATCAATTCTTAGAATAGGGATTTTTAGTTATAAGTGTGGGTTTGTTATAAGGCAGTAAGTTAGCCAGTGAGATCAAGTCTTTTTTGATAAAGTTTATGGCCTTTGGGAGTGTCTTTACAGGAAATTTCCTTGGGGTTTATGGATACACTTATCCTTCTAAGTTCTTTTCTCCATTGAACTATGAAACATTGGAGTCTAAAGTAGTTAATTAAAAAGGAGGTATACCCTCTACGTAAGAGCCACCTTAGCACTCAAAATGCATTATGTTAGGAGTAATGAAATAGAGCCCCTCCACACTGTACTCTTACTGTAGTTTAAAGCGGGACTGACACTAAGTACACTATGACTACAGCAATATTGGAAAATCTATTCTTTTCACCTAGCATCTTTTCAGTGAAAAGATAATTTCTATTCATATCCATCAAACATATGATGTTAGAAAAATTCAAATTATAGCCTCCACTCTAATGGAAAACATGGAAAAAATCAAATCTTTTAGATCACTAGTTATCCAAAAAGATGCATGGATTCAGACATTTTTTTGTTAAGCTCCATGTCATCTCATAATCCTCAGCTAGCATCTTACTGCTTAGGCAAGACCAGACTTCCAAGTTTATTGCAATGAAAAGTAAGAAAATGGAGGTTATGTGAGTATGATTATAAGCAGTCAATAATTTATCGATTCAAAAGACATTTTGAACTAGCTTACTAGAAGATATCCCTTTTTCCTTATCCTAATGACTTAGACTCTGGGACGGGAGACATACATAAAGACTGATGCAAAGAAAGCAGCTGGCTTGGTGAGATCTCTCTATTTTACTTCAAAAAAAGTTCTTTTTTTATGTTTTGAAATTGCATTATTTTCAAAAGAAGTCTCTTTGTCACACAATACGAAATGATTCTATCCGCCTGAATAGGCTTCTCTCTAGTAAGTAAGATAAACTACTTGATTTTAGTTCTTATTAGGTTAGACAAGAATGTGAGAATAGCCTAATCTGATGAAGCTGCATTGAAATTGAATTTGTATATTGACTTTGAGTGGACCTTCCTATCATGATAAGTAGTAGCACCGAAGCTCATGATGTCATCAAGTTGAGGACTTCTTGAGGATTTCTTGCAATGGGAGAGAGACTAGAGAGTCAAGACAGGTTTCTCACTACCCTTTTTTGTTGAATAATATTTCATGATGAAACTGTGTGGCAGTCTCTTTATATAAGAGCAAGACTTGCGCTGAGAAAGACCATAAAAGATCAGTAGGTAAGAAAACAACTGCTTTCTTTCATTCAAGTCCTTCTTCTATTCATTTTTTTCTTTCTTTGAGCATCCACAGTTAAGACTTTCATTGTTCATGAAAGCTCTATTTATTATGAACTGTAACACCTTCTTTAGTCTCTTGAAGTAGTGAGTCAGAGTCAGCAGTCACTCCATTTTTCAATTATGTTATGCTTATTTTGATAGAAATTTTATAGTAGGAATTTTAGGAAGGGTCATATTCTTAACACATGCTAATCGAAGCCTAGATAAGAAATTTTGAAATGAAATCCCTAAAATCTACAAGGAAAGCTATTATGCGACTTGATCCAAGCAAGCACACCACTCTCATAATGAAGTCTTCTATACCCATTATGCTCTATTTTTCATTGATAAGAAAGAAAGTAGAAAAGAAGAACCTATATAGTCTAAAGAAACTCTAGCTTTCCACCTAGGTCGATAGCTCTCCAAAGTTCTGACTCTCTCTTTCTAAATGCAATAATTTAAATCACCTACTTGGTATGCCCCTTCTGGCACAACACACACCCCCACTCACAAGAGAACACCTAAAATTCAGATAGAACACACCACCTTGATCCCTAAACCAAAGAAAGGATTGTGATCATACTTTTAAATGAGATGGGCCTTACACCATGGGAGATTGATCAATTTTTTCATTGACTCGAATTCTTCAGGAACAAAGGATATGAGTACCAGACTAATAGAATAGAATCATCAAGAACTATAATCTGACTGACCAGCCTAGTGATACGAAGAGAATGAGTAGCTCATAACTCATAACTCATAACTCGTGAGCAATCTATTAGGGATTGATTGAGTGCCCTATTGCAGAAGGTCGATGGGAGAACCTAATATTTATCAATACTTGTGATCTAGGGAGTACCTTCAGTCTGAATGAGCAATGGGTGATGTTCAGACTGAATGTGAGGGAGATGAAGAAGAGTGGTTTCTCGAAGTTTCTGCTACTACGAAAAACCTCCAAACCCCGGCTATGGAAAAGGATCTTTTCATGTCCATGCCCTATCATTACTTCTGCTGGATCAATGGGATCCCAATCTCAATTCCGTAGGCATGCTTCCCCTGTTTAGAAATTAAAGCTACTTTTTCTCTTTCACTACACCTACAATGTTTTCGGGCCCCCGGGCTAGAGTTTGCTATTGGCACCTTGACAGATCTGCATCTAAATGAATAGCGCTTAAGAGGAACTCTACCTTGCCCTAACATAATCTTTTGAAATTCAACCTTCTAGTGGTGTATATAAACTAGTAGTTATAGATGCAAATAATCAAATGATAAGTTATCATCTGATTTTCTTCTCCTAGGGAGATAGCAAGATGGATCTCTCCTATCCCATAGTGGTTTTCTACGAGAAGGCAGATGTGACGCAAAAGGATTATCAATGAGAGAAGGCTTCAGGGTAGCTTATAGATAGCTTACTTCAAGAGAGCAAAAATGTCGTTAAGAAGGAGTTCCCCCTGGTAGAAGTAGCTCTACTCTTTGACAAGAGGGTAGTAAAATACCATTCAGATGAATATCCCATTAGTGAAGCTGTTTCATAGGTAAAAGGACCTAACAACGATAATTAGGAGGGAGTTCCGAACTTCTGGGTAGCATCAGAAGACTAACTTACTAGAAACTTATAGTGAAAGTCACAGAGGAAGGCTTGTTATAAGAGAAGTAGCTCAAATCTGAATCTCACTCAATCAAGATCTTCATCAACTTGTGGTCTTGCTAATTCTTGTGACAACTACTGATTTCATCTCTTTTTGCCTACCCTTCTTTCATGAGTTTAGGAGTGAATGGGCTAAGCTAGATCTTTCTCTCCCACCAGTCAAGTCAGGGTCATGGTGAAAATCAATGATATTTGTAAAGTTAGACTCACTACTAAAGGGTACAGTCAAAGCGAAGGAGTCACAAACCTTCAACTCAATGAGGTAATATTTTGATTCTTGCAGAAGAAAAAGTGCAGAGCATTAGAGAGATTATCAAGCTTTGAAGAAAGAGCAGCATGTCAGTGACAACTAGAGGGAGGACAAGTCAATAGATGCTAGTATAGATGTAGAGTGGTCAGGTGCAGATTCAAGATATATTCTTTCAGTTACAACAGGAGTTAGATGTAGTGATAAGTGGATTTTGGACTGAGCTTGTTCATACTAGAGGTGTCCTTATAAATAGTTTTTTTCAACTTATGAGCCTTGCTATGTTTACATGGGAAATAATGCAGTGTGCAAGACAGTTGATTTTGGCATAGTGGAGCTAAGATGCATGATGGTATGACTAGGACATTGACTAGAGTTAGGCATGTACCAGACCTCATGAAGAATCTTGTATATTTTAGTGTTCTTAGTGAAGAAGGATGCAGATTCTCGAAAGATTCTGAAGTTCTTAAGGTCTGTAAAGGTGCATTGGTTGTCATGAAGGCTAGAGAGTTGGTAAACTCTATTTGTTGCAGGGTGCAACTTTGAGTAGATTTAGTTTCATCATCATCTGTGTTGAAGCACCATGACTTGGGGAAGCAGAAAAAGATTAGCTTCATGGCTGCAGTTTGAGTTCTAAAACAAACACAAGTTAAGGGGAAGATAAATCTAATCCCACTCTTCAATAGTTCTAGTCAAATTGGTGTAATAAATGTTGTTAGTAGTACAAACAAATTATATTGAAATTCCATAAACTCCAATGTGTATATGATAGAAGTTTACTTGGTGAAATTTTTGTGTAAATTGATATTCACTTGTACATGAATCAAACTCACCCCATAGAATAAGACTGAAAAAAAATAAACTAGAGATGTACCTAGTGCAACTCGTTTCATATGTTACTCTGATTTAGCTATATCACCTTGTAGAGGAGCTAGCATTAGTGCACCAACTAGTGGAATAGCCATTAGAAGTGTTAGCATTTTATTTCTCTAGCGACTTTTTATTCTGATCTTCTTTTCAAGTTTCAATTGCAGCATATCAGATAGAACTTCATTTTTAAGTAAAGTAAAGAGCACCTCGAACCAAACTCAAACAAATCCAATAGTGAGAAGATAATAAAGACCCATAATCCATAAGTACTTGTTTGGTAAACATTTACTGAGAATGGATAAACTAGTAAAATTTCTAGATCAAAGACTAGGAATAGAATACCAACTAGATAAAATGTAATAGAGAATTGGTTTCATTTTTGATTATAAATAGGTGAAAAACCACACTCATATGGTGTAACTATTTCTAAATCTGGTCGGTGAACTGGTAGTAGTGGTTTAACAAATAGTAAATTTTGTGCTAAAGAAAGAATTGGCAAAAAGAATGATAGAGCTAGTAGGTGACAAATATTTAGTAGGATTGATGGTTGTAGTACAAATAGTGTAATTAGCATAGTTAGATTAGAAATTAGTATACTATGTATATTAGTAATACCTGCTGAGGATTCTAGTGTATTTGAATTAGAAGTTCATACTATTTCTATAAATTGATTAGGTGTATAAAACTTGAAGAATTTTTAGGTAGTAATATGCACTAATAACACTTAATAAATTACAATAATTGATAGAAACTAGTAACCTCCGTGTGTCAAGTATAGTACCTTTTGTTTAACAAGGAATCCAATTAGTGGTGCAACCATAGAGAATAAACAAATAGCTAGACTTAGGCCCTTGATCAAGAAATTGAATATCACTTATATTTATTGATCAGTTTAGAGATCTTGTTAGTAGTGATTTACTATTTTCCATCATATAACAAAATCCTAGATTAGAGCTCCTGTAAACAGTAGGAATGCTTCAGTACCTAGTGAGAATATTGTAACATGGAATAGACCCCTGTAGATACCTACTCCGAAATCTAGTGACTCAACATGTAGACCATTAAAAGCCAATAGGGCAAAATAGATTAAAACTACAGATGTAATTTGATGAAATAGACTTGGGTGAATTCGATAGGAGAAAATTGGAATGGATACTAGTAGTGAAATTAGACCAATGGAAAGCATTACCTTACTAATAGAAAAATAAAAAGTACTAGTATTCAGAATCGAACCAAAGCCCGGGTATTGGAAGTTTCTGATTCTACCATGAAACAATACTAGCACTTTGATCTAGCTTATATAGTTACCTATATAAAAGAAAGATAACGACTATACAATGTAAAAGTGAAGAAAAATTGGTAGTAATTGAACAATATCCCAAACACTTTGTTGTGCTTCAATAATTTCAGTAATGTTGAAAGTACCTACAGAGTAGGATTACTACTAGAACTGCTTCACTATAAATTAATTTTGAACTAATCATTTGAGTAGTATATTGTAGTGATCCAAGGAATGCATATTTAGAAATAGCTAACCATCTAGTAAATAGAATACCGTATACTCCAATACTTGATAGTGCAAGTGATTATAGAATTCTTAGTGAGAAATTACTTAGTGCTAGACCTAGTCCTAGATGAATTACACCCCACCCTAGTAGACTAAAAATTAGAGTAACCATAGGTGCTAGGAAGCAAAGACTCTTTGTAGCTTGTGATGGAAGAATTTGCTCTTGAATTACTAGTTTTGAGAGCATTCGCAAATGGTTATAGTAGAGCATAAGAAAAAACTACATTAGGTCTAATTTGTCGTTCAATTGATTTCACTACCTTTTGTTCAATTACTGTCATAAAAGAAACACTGAGTAGAATTGGTAATAGAACTACTAAAATATATAGTCTATTCTATCTAACTGAAAGCATTGGTTATTCTATTCAAAATATCAATAGAACTGCATATGTAATGATGTATTCTTCTAAGTCTAATCTTAGAAAAGAAAAATAGATTTGGATTTTATAATTCTAAGTAAAAGATAGATATAAATCAATAGAAAAGAAAAGAAAGGAGAAAGAATTATGCTTTGCTATCAATCCATGCAAGGTCTTTCTCTGGAGTTACAATGTCAATAGAAATTGGCATAAATCCATGATAAACTCCACAAATCTCTAAACAATGTCCATAGAATACTCCTTCTCATTTAATTAGAACTAATGTTTGGTTAAGTCATCCAAGCATGACATCAATTTGGAGTCCTAGTGAAGGAACAACAAAGTCGTGAATAACATCAACACCTGTAACAAGAAATCAGATGTGTGTATTGATTGGTACTACTACTCAGTTATCAACATATAGTAGTTGTAGTTGTTTGTCTACTAGATCTGTTTCAGGAACCAAATCAAATTCAATTGACTCTCCATCTTCATTAAGAAAATCCGAGTCTTTGTATGACCAATACCATTATTGTCCTACTACTTTCACTATCATTGATGGACTAAAAACTTCATCCATAAGGTTAAGTAGTTTGAAACTAGGGAAAGCAATAGCAATTAGTACTAGAGCTGGTTAATAGTCTATATTAGCTCAATTAGAGTTCCGTGGTTAGCATATTTGTAAATAAGTTGTGATTTGTTACTGTGAAAGTGAATAATTACTAATGATAGTACCCATAGTACTCCAAAACACAGAATTTGAGGTAGAAGAAAATTGAATTGTGTAGCTCTTTTGGTGATGCTCCATCTTGGAATCCTAGTTGCCAAGGTTGTGGTTCATTGTTGTAAATTGTTGTACTAGTAAATAGAAATAGATGAACATTTTCCAATTCTTTCTTTATCCTTGAAAATGGAATAAAAAAATTGGTTTCATTTAAAGTTCATTACTCTTTCTTTTACTTAGTGAAAAGTAAATAGTACTTTGACTAATACAAAATTCTTTACTATAAGAATGAGAGGAATCGAACCTCTGTCCTCAATCTATGATGTGTAAGATCGATGTTTTCACCATGAAACTCAACTCTTTCTTTCCCTATCAAAGCCAAATATCCTCTGAATTCAAGACTCAGGGGAACAAGATAGAGGGAAATAGTCGAAGTTGTTATTGTCAAAAAGGAAAAAAATTCCTATTTCTTAGTGTAGAATAATTGCATCTTTTAAGCATGATGTTGTTTGGATACACAATACATAAGCTTGGATAAAATGAAATAGCAATTTCTAGTCCAATTAGTGCAATGAAGATACTCAATGTGATTAGAGTAATGATAGATGTAATAGCACCTGATGTAAACATTGGTGCAAGGAATCTTGAAAGAATTTTCAGTAGTGTATGTCCAGCTATAGTATTAGTGAATAGTCAAACTCCTAGTGAGAAGGCTTGAGCTAGGTATGAGATTAGCTCAATTGGAACTAGTAGAGGTACTAGTCCTAGAGGTGTACTTAAAAAGAGGGTGTTTATTGAACCAAACCATTGAAGGGCATACCATTCTAATCATAAAAGAATCAAATCCTAAGAGTAGATAAAAAGAATATAGTAGAAGGATTACGAAGCAAATGAAGAAGACTCTCAAAATTCGTGCATTCTTATTTCTAAATTATAAGAGAATGCAACATATTGTAAGTTCTGTCTTGTGAATATAACATGACTTGAATATGAACTACAATTCAGATAAAGTCTGACCCAAATCAGATTCCCTTTCTTCTTTCAGAATCAAACTATTGCATTTTCTTTTAAAAAGCACTCCCGAATATGAAAAAGTGGATCAGGTAAATCTGTAGTTGTTGAAGCTATTGTTCATGTTGATGATAGTGCTTACTGAGATGTCTTGATTTTCTTGTGCAACATATTTTGCTTATTCTCCTTCCACGACATGGTAGCTCCAACTCAAGAGAAAATCTACCGGTAAAGTGCATCCACTATGAGAGGTGTGCACATCCTTATAGAAAGAAGGACACCCAAAGTAAATCCTAAGGCACATTATTTTTGCGGGAGGGAATAGATTCAAGAATTAAATTCACTTTTACCCCCTTCTCCAATACCTACCCATAAGACAAAGATTTCTTACCCTCTCTTCCTAGTTGGAAATGGAAGACTTTTGAGATCGTGATCGAAATAATTCAGTGTTAGAGTAGAACCGAACGAGAGAGAGATTTCCTCTAGCAAAGAGAGCTTAAGAACCAACTTGGATCTTTTGGTTTAGCCATTTGAGTTCAACTTGCAAAGTTCATAGATTGAGAAAGGCCTACGTAGGGATGGGAAGTGGCTAGAATAGGGCTAGCTAGAGCAGCAGTAAATTTGGTTGATCTAGTAAGAGATGGTCAGATGGATAAGGCAAGCAAAGTATCTTATAGTCTCACCCACACCAGAAGCATATGTAGTAAAGTCTTCATGAATTAGTGGTTAGCACTCTGGGAAGCATACCAATGAGTTTCATACCTCATTTTGTTAGCAAGAGAGGGCTTAATCTTATAAAATACATTTCCATTGATTGATAATACATGAAATGAATCTAGCGCCTTTCCCTCTTACTCAACCACATAAAAATGACATTCTTTTGATGGATGCGATGTAATTATAAAAGTTTTCAATGAGATCTTTGCTAGCATCTTCTTAGAGTGTTCTCACAGGTTTAGAAAAGGAAGATTAAAAATTCTTTTGCATGTATAGAACTGGGGAGAAGTTGACCAGCTCATTCAAGTAGATGTCTTTGGCAGAGAGAGTATCGACTCCATCATGCTTATAATTACTCACATGTGGGGTCGCTTTCTTCTATTAGCATTGAAGGGAAAGCTAATAGTTGAACTTGTAGAACAAGGGAAAGGGAGAATACGAAGCTCTTCAACTAACTTGAATACTAGCGAAGTGACCCTTACAACTTCTAAGTAATGGAAAAGACTTTTGGAAATAGGCTTTCCTATAGCTCACTGGCTTACCTCAAATCAATCCCTAGCCCATTAGTAGGACTGCCTGATCATGAAATGATCAGAAATTAGAAAAAACCTTTGCATCACTCCAAGGAATCCAACTCCAAAGAAGAAAATAAGCAAACTTGGTTGGCACTTCTGTCGATGGAACCTAGTGATTGGCTATGAACTCCTCCTAGCTAGACTGAGTAAGCACTAGTGAAAGCACTACTGAGAATGCCATTACTCCAAATCCCACTAAGGCCTCTTCCCCTAATGGCACTATTTACTAAAGGCTCAAAGTGGAAAAGAGCATTTGATTTGAGAGTTAACCCTCGTCCCAAAAACCCATCTTTCTTGTTCAAAACCTCTAACTCTTGTTGATCCCCTAGATTTTTAGCATTTTCATTAGTGTGTTCAGTTTTGTTTTTTTCCTTCCTGTAGAAGAATTTCTTCTCATTTATTTACTACTATGCACCTTATGTATCCAAAGCCTGCTCCTTTGCATAATCCCAATTTCTTCCGGATGAGTAGTATGCCCTTCAATATATTCTCTCTTTCTGTCTATATATGCAAAAAATGTGCCTTTCAGTACATATTTTTTTCTAGTTGTAAGGTGTTTGGTAATTTAATTCTAGTCAAAATGAATTGCATGGAAAGTCTATGTCTTTTCTGATAGGTTTTGTTTTACGCCATACAAGCTTCTCTTCTACTCTATGTTCTAAGGTTGCTTGGAGAGAAAAGACAATATGTTTGCAGGAAGGAGTTTGAACTTGGAAATTATGTCATTAACTTTCTCTTGATTCTCTATCAATTCCAGTCATGATTCTTTCATTATACATTGTACGATTACATATAGTAAAAGAAAATGTATATGAACCTTGGAGTTCACTATTCTAGAGTAGAAGAGTGGCAGTCTAAGGACCACGGATGTGATGTGTGTAACCAATATATGAATGAATATATCTTATGAATGCCCACCCAAAAGGAGCTCTAATGCCACTTGCTTGAAAGCTAGACTCTGCCTTACAAGTTAGTTATAATACAATTCTCTTCTTCTCTTCGACCATCATGTTGTAGGCACTTTGAGATGAAAAATGACAAGAATTCTTTCAGTTCCTTTTTTAGGCCTAATTCCCTTATTGCGACAGGTGTGAAGCAACTGAATTAGAGTGGCTCCTCCTATGGTTGGATGCTTGAAACCTGGACAATTGGTGCTTTGTCCAGGATGTACTGTTAGGTTTCCTTTTTTTCCTTCATTGATGATGGTGAAACTTTTTCACCGATTGCAAAAGAAACATAAGAAATATGATTTGACACTAATGAAGAAACTATTAAACCCATAGGTAGGGTAGGCTCTGAATCTCTACCACAAGCATTGGGATATCGATCATGCTCACCGGGCTAATACTTTGAATAAGAATTCTTCATTTGTAAAAAGGATTGTATTCTACATTAACTGAATACGGACCTTACACTTCTCCTTCTTTGGCTACTCATGCTGGTCAATCCGGCATCCCCCCTACCCACTTCAACCAGGCTGGAAAATTTTGCTTTGTAAAAGGTAATTTTGGAATATTGATCCGAAACACAAAACATCATACTCTTGTACGAACTACCTATAGAAAGTAGAACACTCCCCCGAGCACGAGGTGTGGAGAAAAAGAAACGGTCGGCCAATTGGACCGAGGAGAGTGAGGTTAGTCACCATAGTCCCGAGAGAAACTCAAGTTAAAAATCAAACTGAAGATAAACTAATGAATGAAATGAAGGACGGGTCACTCTACAACCAGGGAGGGCAATCATCTCACTTACTAGTAAGAGCTACACAATTGATAGATAAGGTACGTTGTGTCCCACAAACCACTTTTGCAGGATTGTACTAGGCTACTCGATGCTGCTTAGTGAACCTTCCTTCTCAACCTTCCTAATCCGACCTGACCATCTAATTAGCTAGTTGGATCTGGTTGACCAAAGCCCCACTTTTTGATCAAAAAGAGTGCTTTCTTCTTCCTTTTTCAAGTTTTGTAAAGAGAGACTCAGTCCTCCTAAGGATACTCTTGAAAGAAGTGATATAGAAAGAAAGAATTACTTATCTACCCATATCTAGGAAGTCATCAAAGTAGCAGCAACTACTTCGTTCTTGATTTATTGACTATCTAGTAAGTATATATACTTCTTTCTTTGAAAACTCTATTTCCCTTTCCATAGATAAAAGATAGACTTTTCTATTACCCTATGGGAAATTATAGAAAAAGCATTTATTTACTTCAATTTGAAAAGGGTTAGGTTTTTTTTACCAGATATCTTTTTGTCTTATTTTATAGACTGGGAAATAGAGTACATGATTTCTTTCAGTACCAGATATGATTAGAGAATGCAAAGATGTAGCTATAATGTTTCATATAGCCTATATATTTGATTGAAAGGAAAGTCTATTCTATCCTTTCATCTCTCCTTTCAGTCAAGCCGGTATGTACCTCCTCTCTTTTTGAATTCTTTTTCATTGGTTTACGAACTCTTCCTCTCTAAAGAACCACACCATGTTAACATTTCTTCCAAGGAAGCACGGTCCAATTTTGGGGTTTTCTATCCCTTTTGGGCAAGCAATATGGGCGAAAAAAGAATCGATAAAAGGGGTAGGTCAAGAAGGCTAGCCGTCGTAATCAAAAAATTGTCTAACAAGTAGGTTTTCAGAGTCCGGTCCTATAGTGAAGGAAGGTACTCATTGTTATGCCTATGTCATAGGCCTTTCATCACCCTGTTGACCCATTATCCTTTGGTGAACTACTAACTACCCTATGATTCTTTATCTTCTTCTTATGTTTCTTTTCCAATAGATCAATGACGAGCTAAAGAAAATATAATAGCACACAACCACAACTTTTCTTGCAGGGAAGACTAAGCTCAATCTAGATTAAATCCATCACTCTTGGAAAAGAAGGGGGAAAGAAGTAGGTAAAAATTTGCCATTGCACTAATAGATGTGTAATTTATCTTTCCTATCCTTGAGGAAATAGAGCTTTGGCAAGAGAAAGCTTCTATGCCAATAACGTGTCAAGCTAATTCTACTTAGTGAAAAATGAAAGATCAGAGTCATGTAATATCAACTCTACCTTTCATTTCAACACATTCAACAAGTTTTACCTTTCAAAGATCTGAGCTACTTTTTTCTCTATCTCCTGGTCACTCCCTCTTCCGGACTTAGAGTATATCGTCACTTTCACTCTTCCTTGGTCTTTGAATGATCATTTCTTTCACTTTTCAAGCAAAGTACTTCAATTCAAGATCTTAGATGGAAGGAACCTCTGCTTAGAATGGAATGCATTGATTTGGGGCACTTCTTCTTTTAATTTAGCTTTCAAATGGGAGAGGACTTCCATAGAGTCATTTATGTGAACCCTTGCTATTAGTACCTTTCTTAGTAGCTTGACCATTTTTTGTAATAGGGGTTCTAGTTTTTCTTTCTGATCTTATCCAGTGCTTTAGTTGCCACTATTTTCATTTCCACAGCTAGTTCCTTTTTTGAAGCTTTGAGTTTTCGTCACAACTATTCATTTTTCTTGTCTTATACTGGATGAAAAAAATTGGAACTAATGGGTGAGGTTGGTGGAGAGTTCTATAAACTCCACCTCACTAATAAACTGAACCATAAAAAGCTATTCGGTGAATATTTTTTATAGGAAAAGATTGGCACACTCACTTGCTTCAAAGATCATCCTAAACCAGTTCTTTCATTGAAATTGAAACATTGACATTGCTCTAGGCATAGAAAATGTGTTATCTTCTCCGGTTGAAGATGGCCATGGGTTTACAGTGGAAGTTACAGGGAATCTGCCAAAGAAAAGAATAGGAAGTTGTTTCATGGTATGGAATTTATGGTCATAGAATAAAAGAGTGAATAGGTGGATTGAACTCAATGCAAAGTTTCAAGTTCTAAAGTAAATAGATAGATTGTCCCCCTTTGTATGCCAAAAAGTGTTATTTTCATTCAACTGTGCTTGAAAGATAGAGGCGCTAGAGTTGGTAAGCCCCAATGCAAATTGCAGAATAAAAAGAGCACTCTTCTCTAACATTTAGGTTGATTTGGATAGTAGATTCTTAGGCAAGCCAAGAAGCTAAAAAGTTAGCAAAGCAAGATCTCTAGAGAAAGAGATAACAAGCAAGAAGTAAAAAAGGCAACGGGCTAGGGATGAAATGACTATGTCTGAAAGATATAGGGTGGGGGTACCTGATCAGATCAATCTTCTTGGTCCCATTTCAGTCTTTTCATCGATATAGTCATAAGCAATAGATGCAAATGCAAACACGCACAATGGATCACTCATGAGAAAGATGCAATATCCAAATAGAAAGAAAGATCATAGAACGTGATTCCATTTGAGGAGGATTTAGGGGATCACTCAATGCTGTTATAGGCACTCATGAGTTCAGATTGGGTAGCGTGAAGGAGAAATTTAAAGCACCCATATAAAGTAGTTGACAAGGTATTCTGAAGTACAAATCTCTCTACGGAATGGCATTCTTAGTGAATATGATAGTTCTAGTTGTTCTCTTAATGAGTGCAGCAGCTAAGCATATAGTATAGCATTTTGAGTTGGTGAGGGTGAGCATCATCGTTACCTTTGGTGAGGAGGTATCGATTGCTTGAGTAATGGGAAAAGGCCTAGTCCCCGAAAATGATCATTTTTTGGGGCTTAAAAATTCACCTTGGGACTTTCTTCGAACGTCGATCAATCCAACCTATCACTCAGTCCTCCTTTAATAGAGAATAAAAAAGTACCTTTGAATAGCTTCAATGAAACAAAAATCCTTCCTTGAGCTGAGAGGCCCCTATCTCAAATACATGGTGCACTTCTCCCAACAAGGTTGTTGTTGTCACATTACTATATGCCAACTTGGCTTTGTAGTCCTTTCTAAGTGCCAATCTTGCCACAATAGTAGCTCCATCTCATCTCCCTCTTTTTTTTCTTCATTTCTAGTCACTTGATTTCAGCCAGGAGAGATGAAAGGTAACTTGGTGAGACTAAAAGTGAATGTGAAGTTCATTTCCTTTCCTGGGCTATACCATTAGCAACATAATGCAAAGCTAAAGCGAGCATAGAATAAAGTCCCCATAAACATAGAAGGAAACTAAAAAGAGAAAATAGATAAGAAAGTCGATAGTTTTTTCCAGGTCTCTCTCCATTGCATAAGAAAAAAGAGCTAGCTAAGATATGAATCTTAGGATTGCTTGAATGTGAATGCATCCTTTCCTCAGAGCTGTTCTTTATGAATTGACTACATGAGATAAATCCCGTGCCCTCTCCTCTAAAAAAGCTTCTCAGAGTAGCTATACAAGTCGCATAAGTAAACCGATCTTGCTTGGCATCATGGTCAAGTTGCTAGTCGATTATGTAGGGTTGAAGAGCTAGCTGAATGGAAAGGCAAAGTAATGGTCTGGGGAAAGCACAAGAGCACTAGAGCCTCTGACCCTGACACATAGAAAAGAGGGCACTTTTTTTAGGCTGCCCTCAAGAAAGTCCTCTATTTCCAAAAGAAAAGTGAACAAAGATGTTGTGCCAACAACAACTTTTTGATAGACATAAGAAAGAAATGGATTGATTTGGGAGACAAGTCAGAGATGAAGAGTAAAAAACCCTAGTGACAAAAGTGCTGGAGTTGACAGTAGCTTTCTAATCTTCCTCAATGCCAGCCTTAGCAGCTGCCACTTGAGAAAGCTTTGCATAAAATCCATCGATAATTACAGCCTTCTTCCTTCGAATTGGTAGTGAATACAACATGCTGAAGCTCATGAAAATTGAAGTCTAGAACAAAACACATCTCATGTTCAATAAATTTATAGGAAATTGGCTTGAAATTACTATTTAGGAGATCCCTAAAATATTTGATAGCATCATCTCTAATCCACGATCAAAAGTGTTGCACCCATTTGTCATCTCAATCTCTATAATCTAATAGATGCTGACTTAGTGAAAGAATCTAGCATGAGTGCAACCAATTGAAGAGATTATTATTTTAATTCCTTAGCATGAATAAGCTTCTTATAGATACCACATTGAGCCTTCTCTATATAATGAGTTTGTTCAGAGATCATGCATTCTCTCGATCTAGATGGATGGATGTATATTATCCATCATGAATTTGCTCTGTTGAAAAATGACCAAATCTTTACCTACTCCATGGCCTAAAAGTTTCCTTCACCGATTTAAGATTTTTGGAGAAATGAATCATGGGGTCCCTAGTTGCACCCACACTCCAGGCTTCATAAACCACATCAAGAAAGTAAAGATCATCGACCCAGTGGTTGTAAAACCTGAACCTCTTAGTGTGTTGGACTTTCCCAGTGCTTCTCATAATAATCAGAAAATAATCAAAGACCTTATGTAAAAGAAAATTCACATGGGAATGATGAAATGTTGCGGTCCAATGCTCATTGTCCAAAAGGAGAAATTCACTCTTATGCTCATTCCTCATACTTGTTGAGCAACCTCTAATTGGGCTATCATCTACAGGATAATAGGTTACGTGCCTTGATAAATTCTAAGAATGATTTGACTTCTCTTCTTCTAGTTAAGGTTTTAGGGTTAGGCATCAATTGAAACTCCATTCTAAATTGTGTTGACCCCACTTTCCACTTTTCAAAATTGAAATGAGATTTGAAGACTTCCTTTGTTTAGAAAAAAACCTATCTTTGTTTAGCTTGAGCTACATCTTCAAGGTTTTTTGGGGTCAATAGAGTGAAAAACGAAATTGATTCAACCATATCTTTCCTGTCTTACCCCTCCTTTTATCCAAAGAAAGTTCCATCCCACCCTCTCTCGCTATCATCATAGTTTTCCCATGGTAGGGGCTATGGTCTAGTTGCTATCTAGTTTTAGGGCTTTCCAATATCGTTTGTCCACTCTTGAAAGCAGAAGGCCAAAAGTGGATAGTGATTATCTGAGTGAGTAACTTGGTGCCTTCATATTGAGGGTTTGAAATTGAAAGATGAGCAAGAGTGAATAGAAGCCTCAAGAATGGATTCCATATAAGGATGTTGAAAGACTGCCCTCCTCTCTCGAGTCCTGAGTCCTCTCCGAGTTTCAAGAGTGATCCTCTCCTTTTAGTGACTTCTTTTATCTTTCTATAGGATATATTTCTCTTTCTGATATATGTATTCCAAAAAGAAACCTAAACTTGTCTTCTTTTATCTTCCATGTTTAGTAGAAAATGCAACAAATCCCATGGCATTTTCTTTCCCTATTAAAAAATTATTTGAAACCACAACCTCTTCTAAGTGTAGACCACATACCAAAAAAGTTAAAAAGTTTTAAAGCTAGAGCTCCTTATATAGGAGAAAGTATCAAAAGAAGCATCCTCGCCCATTTGAAACCCAACATCACTTTACCCCAATTTCATTGTAGTTCTACTCATTGAAGATGAAATCTTAGATCAAGATCTAGATCAACCCTCAGCTTGAAGAACAAAGGTTGGACCTGTTCAATGTTGAATTGAGAAATAGGGTAGGAACCTTCTAATGCTGGAAGAATGGGAGCCAAGGGATCCATTGGTTAAGATCTACTTCTGATGATCGGTAGAAGCATTTGGATCCGCTCGGATTGCAAGTAATAAAAGTCGGGGTTCTTCAATTAAATTAAAAAACAAAATTGGTAGAACTACAACTGATGAGTCAACTCGGTCAAGTACTGCAACTTTTCTTAAGCGTTGAGCTATACATGGATGCCTATCGAGCTTTCTTTGGCCTGACCCCCCACTAGATAAATAAATAAAAAGAGAAAATAGATCTTTGCCTTTGTATAATATACAAGTGAATTGTTTTTGTAGACAAAGGATAAACCCTATCCAAAATACTACTGCACATCTTTCGTGAGAGAGGGATGCTAAGAATAATAAGCAATGCACTCTATCAAAACATATCCTTTTCTCGTAACATAAACTGGAACTCCTCCTCAAAACCATAATGCCTTAGGATTGGGTCAATTCAAATGCTTCCTTTTAATGTCATTCATTGGATGCAGAAACTTCCTTGCAACTTCTAGGTTGACAATTCTTACGCCTTCCTACTACCCACCTCTGCTTAGGCCTTGACTGTTGAAACAATGTATAGATGGTGGTGCCTTTGCCTCTGCTTACTCTGATATTCATGAATGTAGCGTGGTCTCTTTTCCGCTTCAGGTGTGGTGGGCTATGATAGAAAGCTTTCTCATTCTATGGTGTGCACAACTCTACCACTATTTATTTGCCTAACTTACTAATCTACAGGAATGAAGCATACAAAGATGTAGCAAATGATGATGTCCACTTGAGCTTTGAAGAAAAAGAATCTACACCATCCTTCTATGATCGAAAATCCATTTCAATGCTGCAGCGTAGCGTGGTGGTTTATGTGGATGAAAGTCTTAGATCTTGTCACTCCTCTAACACTAAAAGGCAAAAGAGTACTATTGGGATGCCCGTTCGGTCTAAGCCTCCTTGTTCATCGAAGAGATAGTAGCTACAAAGGGAAGATGAAGAGTACCTACGTGACCCACGTAGGGAAAGATGGCTAAAAATGACTAAGGATTCAAGGATCAAAATCTGATATGACTGTTTGGCATTCAGGCCTTCTCAAAAAGAAAGATAGCACTCCTAGACATAGTCTATGAGAGTGTTTCAACAAGCCCATTGTAGCTACTTATAAGCCTATCTAGGGTTTGAATAAACCACTTGGAATAGATTGAAGCTACAATATTCCCTCCATTTGATATCTTACAAGTGGATGGTGATGATGCTCATTTAGCTCAGCTCATTGATGACCGGGAAGAGGGTCCAAGTCCGATGCCAATAACTCAACTGGGCAAAATAGAGAGGTATGCTGGGTTTGGACCCATGTGATGATGTCTCGATGAAGGCCGGAAAGTCCCATGCCATCAAGAAATAGACTAATTGAGATCGATAAGTGATCTCGATGAGCACGAACAAAATCAATCTAAGGAAGACCAAGTAAAATAGAAAAGCTACTTGAAGTTCATATCATCATCCCTAGCCTTTCCGAGGCAACTATAAATTGTCTTTGACAAGACAAGATGGCCTGGAAATTGAGATAAGGGATGGAGAAGCTTTCTCGCTCCTACCACCTGGGAAGGAGGGAATAATCATGTGACTAGATAATGGGAATGATACTAGCGATGTGTAGCAAGCATGTTCATTATCATAAAATTCCAGTAAATTAGAGACTCAAATAGTATGAGATGTGACAAAGAGAGCTTGGCATCAACTACTGTAATCGAGTTAAAAAAAATTTCCGGCTGGAGGAAACAAAGCCATCAATGCTCTTGAGAAATTTGCAAGAGTTGTACTAATGAACCTCTCATATGATGCCAAGTTAGTCTTTCCATTAGGTTCACTCAACTACTAATGAACATCTCATTTCATTTATACCAATATACCTGCTAAAACAAACCAAAACATTATCAACACTTTTTCGATCATCAATCCTACAACATCAAATTCCTCCCCACCCTCTGCTTGGCAATGTAATTCCCATACTCACAGCTAGTTTTAGCACCAAAATCCATCCTCGTCTTTCTCTGAAAACTCATCTCACTCTAGTCAATGTCCTTCCAAAATCCTAACGTGACATGGATGATCTACTGAATCCATTGCTAACTTCACCATGATCGATTAGGTTAAACAGTTATGCAAAGTTTGTTTTTCATACAGGCAATGTGGTTATAGTCATCAGAATTGTGCCGACTCATACTACATGGTGATCTTATTATACCACTCTCTAAATGGAGGCTCTCTAAGTGTCTTCACTTCATTAAATTTAAAGGTGAGTACTAGTAGGTATGGCTATAAATGCTGCAAACAGGCTTTCTGCAATTGCTGCTAAAATGGGGCAACTGTGAAATGAATCTCAAGAGCACAATAGAGTGCTAAACTACCTTTTGAGGAGTGTTATAACAACAAAGTGCACATTCATGCTACCAGAGAGTGCATAGATGGTTTGGAGAAGAGGCAGCAAGCACTGCTGATAGAGCAGGAAGACCTAATTATGTGTTCTATCATCTGCGGTCACTGAGGAGACTAGAAGAGTTCGTCGACGTAAAGTAGTGTTTTTTCATGTGAGTCTTTCTTTGTCTTTGTTTGGTTTTCCTTGTTATGTTTGCATGTATAGTATGGTATGGTCAAACCCCTAGTATAAAATATTTAATACTTAATGCTATGCTAATATAACAATTAAGAAAGACTTTTTCCCATAATCACTATAAGCACTTACAGAAAAAGGTGGGTTAACTAAAGAAAGATGGAACCATATGCATTCTGAAAAGAAAGCGCTTTGTCTTACCTATGATGAAAGTAATAATAGATTGACATCACGACCGACTAAAAGGAAAGTCCCTGCATATTGGGGGATATTGGTTCAAATCCAATTCGTGAGCACATTACATAGTAGTGAACTATTCTAATAGCCTTACCCTATAGTGAAGTTCTTCCTTCCCTGACTTGCTTTCAAAAAAACAATTCTTTTCCTTCGCTCATTGGGGAAAGACTTCACACTAGAATTTGGTATGTTTATCTTACATCGATTCTTCCATCTCATTCAAACCTGGAAAAGCAAAAAACTTTAATTCACAACCTAGGATAGCAAATGCTACCTTTCCTGAAGACATGGGATTGTCATAGAAGTCACATGCCAAGCAAGTTCTTGCTTCCTCTTCCATACATAGTCTAATTCTCTTATTTACTGTACTAAGTATAGAATCTTAGTCTCTACAAAAGAGGGCTTAGAAATGGTAGTCCTATATAAACTCAGTTGATATAGGCAGGTAGTACCTAAAGACTGACTTTCAACAGTTATCTTAATCATGATGTTCTTAAAGGTTTTAGAGGCTACACTGAGTTTCAAAAATGGTTGGTAGCACTCACTTACATGCTAAAGGTAGAAAGGTAGAAAGGTAGATATGTAAATAAGTTAGTCTTAAACTAGGGATAGGGCCTATGAATTAAATTCCAAGATAGTACCAGTACTATACTATATATGATCAATGAAAAGTGATTAGAGATTTTTAAAGTCAATTTTTCTCTCTTCTCATTATATTCTTATATATAATCATAAATAAATAAATATGAAAAATAATGAATGCATCATGTCCAATCGACATGACACATTTATTGGGGGGCACATTTATTAGGGGACAATTTTATTTGCATCTCAAAAATGATTATAAAAATAAAATAAATTGGACATCCAAGCTTAGGGTGCCACAGCACTGCAATCACAGTGCCTAAGCACTATTGCCGCCTTCTAGAAGCTCAAATTTCCCCTGGCGGTTCACTAGTGAAATGACGCAGCACCATGGTAATATCATGGTAGTGCTGAGGCCCTGTCATAATGCTCTTTAATTTTAAAATCAAGTAAAGCCACCATTCCCATCCCAACAATAATAACCACTTAATGGAGGGTGGGGAAAGGTTATAGAGCATAAAATCGCCCCTAATAGGGGAAAATTCACTATTAAAAGGAGAGAGAAACCCCTCTCTTATTTCTTCTTCCACCCTCCCTCACTCTCACTCTAACCCTCTTCATTGTTCTTTCTCTCAACAACATGCTTCCCGCTACTACGAGAGCAATCTCCTCATGCAAGAAATAAGATCAAGGCTTACTCTTATTCATACCAAGTAAAAAACTTCTAGAAATACTTTACATGATTTTCTTTCTGAAAATTAAATTTAACAAAATTTCAACCATCGATCATGGATCTAGTTAGAAATAAAAAGGTTTATCTCCATCAATCTTGGATCCAGACTAGAGAAAAGAAAGCCTCAAACCTAAAATTTAAGAATCTTGAAATAGAAATACCTCCGCTATTGAACTTGATTCTGGTGTGAGAACAAAATCCCTCCCTCCATCAATTTTAGATCCAAAGAAGGGAGAAAGTGCATTTACATGAAATAAGGAAGAATTTAGCACTGCTCAGATGTTAAGTCATCAAATTTGTATAAAATAATTACCAATTTTTGTAAGAACTTAGTTCAAAAATAGAGTTTCAGCTTTATGGTGCGAAAACTTCATAGTCTCGGGAATTAAACTCTTAGTGCTCTGTCCCATAGCATTGAGGTGCCAGATATTTGGCATTGTAATGCTAAGATCTCGAGTTTATGTACACTTCTTGTAGAGCTGTGGCACTATGATACAATGTCATAGCCTTGATCGTTTGGATTTCATATCTTTAAAGAAGTACCAAAGCGCCATTTTTTAATACCTAGGTGCTGCACTTTCCACCATCAATGAAGGTTCATGTGTAAAATGAAATCCTCCTTCCATTGATATTGAATCTAGAACAAGGGAGAAGGGTGATAATGCACTAAAAAAATTAGAAAATATAGCACTGCTAAAAGGTTATGCTATCAAAATTTCAAATTTCTCCAAAATGGTTAGATTTTAGGCACTGATAAAACCACACCTAAGCGCTGAGTTCTTGGATTATATGGGAAAAGTCTTCCCACAGCATAGCGATTCTGTACTTCAAGCGTCACAGTGCTAGATTAATTTCATGATTTTGAAACACTTGAAATACTAGATCTAATAAATTATAAGTCTAAGCCTTGTCTACTTAGCATCGCAGTGCCACATATTGAGCACTATAATGCTAATCCCTTATGTAGAAATGATAAAAATGGCTATCTTAGAAGCACTGTAGCACTTCATAAAGAGTGTCACAGTGATAATCCCACTAGAAATGGAAAAATGGCTATCTTAGGAGTGTCATAGTGCTAAACTCTTAGATTTTAAGCTTATATCTTGCAGGCTAATAGCGCCTAGGTGTTGCATTCTCAATGTTGAGGTGCTACTGCTGCAATGTCAAATTTTAAGTTAAATTTATTATTATTTTAAATCCTCTAGCTTCCAACTAATAGATAGAAAGACATAAACATAAAAATATACCAAAATGTTAAATAAGAATATATTTATTGAAAATAAAAAAAGGTTACATAAGTTATACGAAAAAAATAAAAAAATAAAAGAAAAGGGGGAAACTAGTAGTCATATTCATCACCCTCCTTCTCTTCTTCTTCTTCTTCTGACACCAATGAGGTGCTCACATAATATCGATATTGATGCATCATAGAAAAAGAGGCTTGACTCGGACCCACGAAGCCACAATTTTTAAACATATGAATTAATGCTGAATTAAACTGAGCTATATATGAAAATCGCTTCTGCTACTGATCCATTTGTTAATCAAATTCCATGTCAAAGGCCTCTTACCTACGGGTACTCTCACCAGCCTATTTCTTCAAATCCAAGACTTCTCTAATTTCTTGGAGTTGCTCATTTATGGTTTTTGAATATTGGGAGCAAGGTTGTGAGGTAGCGGGAGTACATGAGCTTTCCCCCACCTCAAACCTCAAGCCAAATCCCCAATTATTCATTTCGTTAGAGGAGCCTTCTGAATAAGAACTTCTTAATCAGGCTTTTCTAATGCACTCATTGTAGTACATAAACCATAAATAAGAGATGGATGACCATATATTACAGTAGTACTACCCCTAAGCATATTACAAATTGAATTTTAAATAATCTTTCCTATATCAATTGTAAAGCCCTTTTGAATAGCAAAATTCAAAAAGGCCCTCTCTTTAGTCAGCTCATTGATATTACTAGTGAACATTAGCCTGATAGAATTATAATAGTGCCAAGCCTTAGACTCAACCATTAAGCCGATGGCAGGAAAGTTGATGATCCTTTCTTCCCACCATTTCAACTAAATATTAGCATTTCTTTCAGTAAGAAAACTAAGGACTTCATAAAAATGAAGATGATTGCTATAATAGGAATGATATTGTTCGTAAACTACCTTTTGTAAATTGTATTATGCATTAATGGTGGTACTATCATAACTCACCAATTTACCCCAAATAAAAACTCTAATTTCTTGGTGCTACTTTGCATTTGCGAAGAACTCCCACACCACAGAAATGACGAAGGGGCTACTTTCATAGCCCAGCTTCTCCCAACCTTGTTCGATGATGATCCTCTCCACACTCTCACCTGTATTGTGGAAAATCCTCTCTGAAATGTGGTGCTTGTGGAAGAGGGCATATTGATATCTCTCCTCCGCTTCTACCCTAACAAATCTATTAGTATCGTTTAAATCCAACCTCCTCCTACTAGCGAGCCTCTTAAGCGGCATGATTATCTTAGAATGAGAAAGAGCTTAGGGGAAGAAAACTTAAGTTTTTATAACTAGGAGCCAACAGAATGAAAAATCTACAGCCCAAGGGGGCCTATTTATAAACCAGGTCTAATTCCACGACGCTATAGAAGAAGTGTTGAGGTGCTATCCTCTTGGATTCTGGAACAAAGAATCCACACCACGGTGCTATAATAGTAGCGATGAGGGGTTAGCATCTTAGGTTTTGAAATAAGGAACCAACACCGTAGCGCTCACATGCAGTGCTTAGGCACCAGTCAGCTGGTCAAAATGGTAATTGTGTCGATCAAAAAGAGCATTTATTACCATTAATTTTGTAATCGATCGAAACATGAATGCAAGTCAAAAATTGATGTGGAATTGTGGTGCTCTGACACAACACCACAACACTAGTCTAAATGTTTATCCCATTCAGTAAATGTGATTTCCAACATGTTAGTCAGTTTTAATTCCAAGATGCTACATAATCAGCATCGAGGCACTGGTCAATCTACCAACCTACTTTTAAATATTCTTTATGTCACTTTTAATTCCATGGAACTAACTTCCTAGCCCTGAGGTGCCATCCTAATAATGCTCAAGTGCCATAATCTACAATACCAAGGCGTTACCCTTGATAGCACCTAAGTGCCATACTTAGTCTTGAGGCCATCCCCAAAAGTTTCATATATGTTCACCATGCAAACACCTTCTAATTCATTCACCATGTGAACAAATATATAAATATGGCATTCTAAAGATATGTAAGTTTAGTTTAGTAGCTTTTTAATAATAAATATAAGTCAAATTTATCCCTTCACCATGCGAACACAATTGCTGGAACTTCAAAGATATGTAAGTCCAGTCATCTATCTATTTTCCATGCAAACAACCCCAAACCATATAATTCATTCACCAAGTGAAGGCACTTATAATTTTAGCATTTTAAAGGGATGCAAGTCCAGTCATCTACCTATTTTCCATGCAAACAACCCCAAACCATATAATTCATTCACCATGTAAATGCACTTATAATTCTGGCATTCCAAAGTGATTTAAGTCTAGCCATATATCTGTTTTCCATGCAAATAGCCCCAAACCATATAATTCATTCACCATGTAAATGCCCCTATAATTCTAACATTCTAAAGGGATGTAAGTCCAATCTGTTGGCTTTCTAATTAATGTAAGTCCACCTGATGCTTATAATGCAATCATAACCTGAATCTAATGCATGTGTTCATCATGAGAACACCCCTACACTAAACCTCCAATCTACTTGGTATATCTGAGATTAGTCAACTCATGGCTACTAATCAGACTAATTGGACATTACGACTAGCACTCTAATATTAGTAGACTAGAATAATATAGCTCTGAGATGATGGAACCATCAGATCTTTATTGAGATTATTCTCATATTCCCCTTAGACAATCATATATGGCATACTACACACACCATTATGCACTGATTCATATCAAGAAGATATGATTATTTCTAACCTTAATTGAGAGTGCTCTCTTATTATGGTAAGAGGGGTAATTAATTATAAAGTTTTGCATTCATAGGAAGTAGAACCCTAGATCTAATAGACCCTAACATGATGTTAGGTGAAATCAAGTTGAATATATATTTCAATTTGTCTTATAAAAAATATCCTCAAAAGTATTTTTTTCTGAGCGATCAAAGGGCTATGGATTTTATTTCATGAAATTAAACCTGCCATCAAAACTATGAATTGTCCATCTAAATATAAATGAACTTCTTGAGTGTTTTGATTGAAATATTAAAAATTGCTCTCACATTTGACTTAGGGTTGACCTAAGGTTGACTTAATGATTTATGTTCAACCTAGATTTATAAGCACTTATTTCAGTCATCTAAGTGAAATGTTCAAAATATTAAATTGTTCATTAAGATTGATGGGGTTGATAGAGTAAGAGACCTAATAAATTCATTTTAACTCACCTCTATGATATTATTAAAATTGGGCAAGCTAGACCTCAAAATTTAATGATCAAATGAGGAACTAATTGGATCATGAAAAAAAATTTAGTTTCCTAAATTTAACACTTATGTTCACTAGGAAAAGCAAAAAATACATCATTCTTAGATCAACTAGAATCAAGCCTAAGTTATAGGAATGATTTATAAAAGACACTCCACCATGGGCTCCTTATTTACTAGCAATTACATTAAAAGTTTAGTATGTTTTATACTAATTAATTATTTAAATTTTATAAAAAAAATATGCTATTTGTGATTAGTATTATGTTGGAAGAGGAAAAAAATTAAATTTTGGAGGAAAAACAAAAATTAGGCCCAGTGTCTTAGTGCTACAAAAGCAACACTATTGTGCTATTTTTTGCTAAATTTTGGAGAAAATATATACATGATAGCAGTTAGACACCACAAGGTAGCATTGTTGTGCTTAAGAATCAAGCACCAAAAGATAGAGAGGATAGTGCTTAAGCGCTCCATAACAGCATTGCAGCACCAAGGATTAGACAAATTTCAACCAAAGGATACCAAAAATGATCTTACAGTGCCAACGCACTATAATACAAGCACTGTAGCACTATAAAATCATGAAATCAAGCTAGAAAATAGAGGAGTCGGTGTTACAGCATGACCCATTAGTGTCGCAGTTCTACCTATAGTGCTTAGGTGCCAAACTCACAACACTATAATGCAATAAATTGATAGGAGAAATTTGAGCAGTTTTGATAGAAACTTTAGGCAGTTTTATACCAGATCTAAGGCAATAACCATCAAGACTCACCTTAAGCAATAAATAGAGGTCAATTCTTTATAGAAAAGGACTTTGACTTTGAGTAATTTTTAAGTGTGACTTGGAGAGTGACACTCCAAGTGTAGCGATGTGTATTGTGTGAGTATTGTGTGAATTTATAGTTTGTTTTAGTTAGTGTTAGGTGTGAGTTATGATGGAAGCAAGGTGAAGATGATTTAGAATGGAGTTTGTAGACTTAAGTCGAGTGGTTCTTTACTGAGATGCAGGGAAAAGGCATTAATGAGTGGATTTAGAAGAATTTACTCGATTCTTTTTTCAATTTTTCTATGATTACCCCTAGTTTGGTATATAGATTTTCTTACTTGTACTATGAATAGCTAAAGTAATTTTGCAGTGAATTTGTGTATGTTTTGAATGTTGTCTTGTATTAAACTATGTTTGTGGAATGATATAAGAAAAGCATTTGCGCTTCCATTGCAAATTGTATTTTGATTTTCCCTGAGCATAATTTACTTACAATCTAGCCAATTGTAATATTAAAACTAGTTGTGATTTAGGAATATTAGAAGAGTACTAGAGGAATAGTAAGGAGAAATAAATAGATGTACTAAATAAGTGTCTGAGATACATTTATTTTTAGGATATACAGTCAATGGAAATAAAGAAAATACAATCTTTCAAAATTTAATTGAGTTTAGTCAAAAACTAGGTAAAAGGATTGGTTATGTTTTATTGATCTAAGCATAGACAATATAGCATATATGTGTAGTGAGCTATGACACCCGAGAGAAGAGGTAAATTGGGTATTTTAAAAGATTATCAAATTAAAACTTAGTTTTTAAAACTTTATAAAAAGTTTAGTTGCAAATGATTAAACTTAATGATCAATGAAAGAGTAGAGAAATAAAAAACCAAACTAAAGTAAAGTAAAGTGCAGAAAAAGAAAGCATGGGACACAATATTTTTTGCATGGTTCAGCCAACCTCAAAAATTGGCCTACGTCCACACCTAACAACCCAAGTTAGGAATTCACTAAGTCAAAATGAGATTACAACAAATCTCACATACTCTTCTTCCCAAAAAAGTATAACCCAACACAGTACTTTCTTACATTGAGCAAGTACAACCCCAACACTATAATTTCCTACATTGGGCAAGTATAACCCAACATTGTACTTTCCTACATGAGAAAGTACTACCCAACACTATACTTTCTTACATGGTCAAGTACAACCAAACAAGGTACAAGAGAACAAAAGAATAAAAGATACAAAGTGTCTAACTCTCATTTTAGAAAGATTTTACTCTCAAGTCCTAACTAAAATAATATCAAGACAAAAAAAATAGTGCTTATTTCTTATTTCTTTAAGATTAAATTTAATGCAAGAGCTTGTATGGAATGTTGGATGGAACCTTAGTCTTTATAAAAACTTGATTTATTTTATAACAAATGAAAGCTTAAAATCAAAGCAATTTGAAATGATATAAGAAAGAACCACACAATAATGATTTGAATATATGAATGATAAACCAAAACAAATGATGTGTGTAATCTTGTGTTATATAATAGGCAAGTTTATATGAAAACCAAACCAAACAAGTTCACTTTAGATCTTTTCACAAGAACTATATTGTATGCAAGTGATTAAAGAATTTGTAAATATAAACTAACTAATCACTTGTAAGAAATTTGAAATAAAACAAAAGATGTCATCTACTTAAATATTTATTAAAGTAAGAAGAGAGGAAAAGAACTTCAAGCCCAAATCTTTATCCGAACTAATCACAGACTTCTACATGGAAC
Source organism: Cymbidium sinense (assembly GCA_021442155.1). NCBI lineage: Eukaryota > Viridiplantae > Streptophyta > Magnoliopsida > Asparagales > Orchidaceae > Cymbidium > Cymbidium sinense. The sequence continues at coordinate 58,819,521 of CM038224.1, read as the reverse complement.
TTCAATCAGTACTTAACTTTCTTTATGCATACCTTGATTATATGTTTTGAGTAAGATGAAAAATGATGTAAGATGAAGAATGAATTACCTTGGATACTTGAGAACACTAAGCAGACTTTTGGCGAAGAATGTATTTCCCCTAATCCTTCAAATCTCCCAAGTAATCTTCAACACAAGCCTTTTGCCAAGGGAGGAGGAAGAATGATGAAAGAGTAGTAGCACTTGAGTCACAAAATTCTCCAAGAAAATATTGTAGCAAGGGGTCAACCAAGAGTGGAGAAGAGCTAAAAAATAACATAACCCTAAGTCTAAGCCATTTTAATTAGAAAAGGGAGACAAAAGGGGGCCAAGCATGATGATGTAGTTGGAGGAAAAACTTATTTAGGATATAATTTGATTTTAGTTACCCAATCAAATCAAATTAATAAGAGTTTTATACTTGATGGTTTTGTCCATAAGAGGAAAAGGAGGAAGATTAATCGTAGTAATTTGAATTTTGAATCAATGAATTAGAAAATAGATTGGATTGGCCAAGGTACGAGGGAAAGATTATTTTGCAAGGAATTAGAACTTTGAATAATTCAACACATGGATAAAATTTAAAATCAAACTGATATTAAACATTTATGGTTGGAAGAAATAAAAGAATAAGAAGGATTAATATGTTTTAACAAATAAAGCTTAATACAAGAATTACAATCAAGCCAAGAAGGAATTATTTTAATTTGCATAGAATATAATATCCTAAGCAAGGTGGTCAGCCAAGCTAGTTTCCAACTAAGGATTCAATTTGAATTTAAGGCATGACATGATGAATCAATTTGAGCAAGATTTAAGAGATAATAACATTAATTAATCTAAATAAAATAAATGACAAAAAATCAATATGATTTTCAGCCACAATATATTTCTTAATTAGAATGATCATAAATTCATGCAATCAGTTAATTTAAATCCAAAATGATTAATTAAGATGATTTTTATGTAGTCAATATAACTTAAAATAGTTTAAATTTATTTGATATGGTCGGACAAAAATACTTTCCTAAAAAGAATTAATTAAGAAGGGAAAGGTTATTAAATCATGGATAATTTAAATTTAATTTTAATTTAATCTAATATAATTCAATTATACTTAGATTATCTTAAATAAATCAATATTGGGCCAACCAAATCATATTATAAATGGCTAAGTCTAGTTTGCATTTATATGGCAATAAATATTCAATTTAAAATTAGAAATTCAAATAAAAATTGAAATATTATGGAGATCATTTGAATAAATCTCACATAATTTATTAATAAAAAATCTATAAAAAATTCGTCCACAACACAATTTAGATGATAATGATGATATGAGAGAGAAAATAATAAGGTTGAAGAGAAAAAAAGGCTAATTAGAATAATTCTAAATAATTTTATTCTCATACAAAAAATAAATGGATAATTAATATAATTAAGTATGAAAGTAGTTTATCTTGCTTAAAAGCACATTAAATGAAACTTAAACTCATGCACTTAGTTCATGTTATCCAAAATGGATGATTTAAGGAATAATGCAATTTTAATATGTAGAAAATATGGATAAATTGAAATAAAGAAAAAAAACATTAGTTTTATTTTATTGAGCTATTTATTTGTTTTAGTATTTTAATTCCTTGAAAATTCCTAAACTATCCTAGTCTAGCTGATATGACTTTCCCGGTTTATCTAAGCAACTTGAGTGTGGTGAATTTCTAAAAAATACTTAAAATAAAAATAATTAATAGCTTCAATAATATATAGTTATCATCAATATAAATCTAAATTAAGAATAACATTCATAATAGTTAATGTGGATAATTTATCCTGTAAATAAATAATTAGTTCTTATTACACAAGTTTGTTATCATCAAATCAAATTGTGAGATACACAAGGTGTATACTCATCAATATGTTTTAGGCTCACACTATAATTTGAAATTTCATTCCTAAGCAAAATATTTGGCTAGTGTCATAGCTTCGAGTCTGATCATTTATAGTTTAGTCTAAACAACACCAAAAGTGTATAAATTCAAAGTACTAGTCTTAATCAAAAGAACATCTTTATTTAATATAAAACTATTCAAATCTTTTTTTTCTAATCAAAATAAAAATATATTTTATTTTTGAAAACTTTACTTAATTGGTTAAAAGTGAAGTTAGTATGAAGTAGTACTTAACTAGCTCAATCTTCATGGAAATGATTCTTTATTCATCACTATATTACTTGATATGACACATGCACTTGCATATACCATTTTAGCTTGGTAAAGTTTTTGGCACCATTCTCAAGGATTAAAGTGATTTAGTTGATACTAGTCAATCTGAGTAATTTTTAATTCAACTATATTTGTGATGAATTAAAACCTTTGATAGATGGAGTACATCAAAGCATACCAAAACTTCCAATTCAAGTCATTAACTTTGAATTAAAACCTTTCATAATTCAAATGGTACAAAATTCTCATTATGGTGATCTACATATAGAAGATCCTAGTATGCATGTAGCTTATTTTTTAGAAATATGTGCAACCTTTAAATACAATGTAGTGATGATGCTATTAGACTTAGGTTATTTCTTTACTCATTATGTGATAAGGATAAAATATGGCAAAATACATTAGCTTTAACAACTTGAAATGATTTTTCTCAATATTTTCTAGCTAAATATTTTCATCATTTAAAATTGGTAAGCTAAGGAATAGTATTACATCTTTTATTTAGTTAGATAATGAATCAATATATTAGTCTTGAGAGAGATATAAAGATTTATTAAGAAAATGTCATCATCATTCATTACATGATTGGTTGAACATTCAATCATTTTACAATGGCTTAGTAGACTCACTTACAACTATTATTGATATAGGAATAGGAGGTAGTCTTATGTCTTACCTTTTGATAAAGCTTGTGCTTAAATTGAGTAAACGGCTACTAAGAATTTGCAATGGCCATCAAATAGATTGAGCAATAGTAGCTAGTTTTTACAATACATATGTGATAATGTTAACATCACAAGTAGTTTTTTTATCAAAGAAACCGATAGCTTTAGGGTTAATCGAAATATGAATACTATAAAACATGTAGGAGACAATAATGAAGTTTCAAGGAATGGAAATGTCAAATTATGTTACTAATAGATAAAATGAGCCTTTCTCAAATTCATTTAGTCCAAGTTGGAGAAATCGCCCTAACTTTTCATGGAATAATAACGTAGATTATATTCAAAATGAAAATCTAGAAAATTGAAATAATAAGAATTATAAAAATTAAAATCAAAATTATAAACCTATATTTCCTTCTGATTATTCTCCATAAAATCAATCGAAAGATAAAAAAACCAGCATTAGAAGAATTGGTGTTACAAATGGGGACTTAGTTATAAAATCAAGCAGCTTTAATTAGAAACATAGAAATACAATTAGGGAAATTAACCAATAATCTTGCAAATATATCTCAAGGTAGTTTGCCTAATAACACTAAAATAAATCCTAAAGAAAAGAAAATGAATAATGTAAGGTTATAGAGCTAATGAGTGGAAAGAAATGAACATAAATAGAATTGGAAAATAAAAATATGGAAAAAGAAGAAAAGGTTGAAGAAAAAGAAAATGATAAAAGAAAGAAATAGATAAAAGAAAAGAATAAGAAGTAGAGAGAGGCCATTATAAAAATGAGAAAAAAAAACCACCACCTTCATTTTCCCAAAGACTACAAAAGTAGAATTTAGATAATTAATTTTCAAAAAATTTGGATTCCTTACAGTAGTTGCATTCTTGTAGAAGCCTTTCAGTAGTTGCATTCTTGTGTAATCTTTATAAAAGATATAGTATATAAAAGAAGGAAATTAGGACAAAATAGAATAATAGATTTAATTGAAGAATGCAATGTCGTCATTCAAAAAATATTACCTGAAAACTTAAGGATCTAGGAAGTTTTACAATACTTGTCTCCATAAGAAATAAATATTTTGGGAAAGCTTTATGTGACCTAGAAGCAAGTATAAATTTAATGCCACTATCAATATTTAAAAAATTAGGCTTAAAAGAAGTGCAACCCATTAAGGTGACTTTATGGTTAGGCGATAGATCCTTAACTTATCCTAAGGGTATTATTAAGCTATTTTAGTAAAGGTATACAAATTAATCTTCCCTACTAATTTTATTGTATTAAATATGGAAGAAGATAAAGAGATACTTCTCATCAAAGTGAGGCCTTTCTAAGCTACAGGGAGAACTATGATTGATGTTCAAAAGGGGAATTAACCATGAGAGTGTAGGATCAAGAAATTAAATTCAATGTGTTTAATTCTATAAAATTTTATGATGATAGATAAATAATGTTATATGCTTGGGATAAGTCAAAATAAAATAAAAAAATAAATTGGATTTGTATATTATAAATGAACTTTAAGTGAAAATAGAAAATGAAAATAGAAGATTATAAAGATATTCAATTTCTTAATTTGATACCCAATCACTTAAAAAAAATTCAACCCTTAGAAATATCTTTAGGAAGCAAAAGTCTTAAACCATCTATAGTAGAAGCTCCTAAGTTAGAACTGAAATCATTACCCAATCATTTGAAGTGCTTACTTAGAAAAGTCATCAACTTTATCAATAATTAGTTCATCAAAATTAGATGAAGATTAAAAAGATAAGTTGATTAAAGAACTAAAAGAACATACAAAAGCTTTTGGATGGACAATAGTAGATATTAGGGGAATTAGTCCTTCAATATGCATGCATAGAATATTAATGAAAGAAAATAGTAAACCTTTCATATTACAACAAAGGAGACTTCTATTATGAAAGAAATAATGAAAAGAAATTCTAAAGTGGTTAGATGAATGAATTAAATAACCTATATCGGGCGCATGGGTTACTCCAATCCATTGTGTACCTAGAAAGGGTGAGATGACTATAATAAATAATTAAAATAATGAATCATTCCACTTGAACTATCACAGTCAAAGAATTTGTTTGACTATAAAAAATTAAACAAATCCACAAGAAAATATCATTTTCCATTACTATTTATTAATCAAATGCTAGATAGGTCAGTAGGTCATTCATATTATTGCTTTTTAGATGAGTATTATAGATACAACCAAATCAGCATGACACGTGAGGATCAAGAGAAAATAATATTTACTTGTCCTTATGATACATTTGCTTTTAGAAGAATGTCCTTCAATTTATGTAATGCACTGTCTACCTTTCAACATTGTATGATGGCTTTATTTTTGACTTGATCGAAAAATGTATTAAAGTTTTCATGGATGATTTTTCTATACTTGGTCATACTTTTTAACATTATTTAGAAAATCAAGAAATTATTTTAGAAGATGCGAAGAGAAAAACTTCATGCTTAATAGGGAAAAATGTCATTTCATGGTTAAATAAGGAATAATACTAGGTCATAAAATTTCAAAAGAAGGAATAGAAGTTGACCAAGCCAAATTATAGATCATATAGAAACTTCCACCACCAACTAATGATTGAGTTAGAAGTTTTCTGAGGCATGATGGATTATATAGGAGATTTATCAAAGATTTCTCTAAAATTTCAAAACCTCTTTGCAACCTATTAGAAATAGGCACACCCTTTGTATTCACTCTAAAATATCATGAAGCATTTGAATTATTAAAACTAAAACTTAGTTCATCACCCATAGTTATTACACCAAATTGGAGTCTTCTCTTTGAGCTAATGTGCAATGCAAGTGATTTTACAATATGGGCGTCTTAGGACAAAGGAAAGATAAAAAATTTTATGTGATTTATTATGCTAATACCTCTGAATGAAAATCAATTAAACTATTCAACAATTGAATAAGAGTTACTAGCTATTATTTTTTTCTTTTATTAAATTTAAATCTTATCTCATAAGTACAAAAATCATAGTATATACTGATTATGTAGTGATTAAATATCTTATAGAAAAGAAGAATGCTACAATTAGACTAATTAGATGAGTTCTTCTACTATTAGAATTTGATTTAAAAATTAAGGGTAAGAAAGGTCGAGAATCAAGTAGTTGATCATCTATCAATATTAGAAGCTAGAGAAGAATTGAGAGTTAATGGAGAAATTAAGAAGGAATTCATAAACAAATAATTATTTTCATATAAACATAATGTCATTCCTTGGTATGTCTGGGGAAAATTTGTGATGCCATGTAGAATTTATGAATTTTTTATTTGGATGATCAAATGCATCATTAAGGAATAAACACATTATCTCATCAGATAAACATGTTATCATATAATAAATTTGATCATTTAATAAAATATTTATAAGGCTAATGGGTCTTTAGTCTACGAGAGAGCATTCCCCTGAACTACATGACAAGTAGAATAGGGTTTATTTTAAACTAAGTTCATGGTTCCCTATAAGGACAAGCCCTTATAGTTAATTGCATCTTAGGAATGGAGGACCTCTTCCTAAGAAAAATCTCGATTAAAGAAATAGGCTATTATTTCTATAGATTTCAAAGCTAATTTTCAATGGAAAATAATAATTTGGAATTTCAAAAGACGATCTAAAGTGGAAAGAGTTCTTTTTAGAATTCAATAAATATTGAGTAGGAAATACCTATAGATAATGGGATGTCTAGTAGACATTTTAACTATCTTACCATTGGGCTTTAAATTTTTAAATTTAATAGAATTTTGAGTTGACATTTTATTAAAAGTCTTGGACTTAGATTCTAGCAGTATAAGACTACATAAATGCCTAGGGAGGAAGACTTATTATAATAGGATGCTTCAGATCCTAAGTCTATAATTGCTTTTAACATAATTAAGATGCTCAACCTAGTTTCACTTCTGTGAATTATTGGCTCATTCTCCTAGTTGAGAAAGAAAACCAATCACTAATTCTTCTGGACTTATAACCCTAGAAGGCCTGTCATCTAATACCACCTAAGAAAATTTTAAATCCATTATGTCAAGTCTCATGAATGCAAGATGTTTTGGGTTGCATTTTAGGAAAGAATCTAAGAACCTAGACTCACTCTGTAATCATGTTTGGGTATGAAATGATCCTAACTAATGCAACATGTTTTAGCTTTTAAATATTTTTTGACAATTTATTTAAGGCCTTGGGGTATGCATTTTATGTCTAAATGACAATTAGAAGTAGTCATGGACCAAATTAAAAGAGAAGGTAGACTTCAGAAGGTGGTCATCCACAAATGTCAAATTCATATGTGTGATGGGTGAACTTCCCAATTCAGATTTAGAATAATATGCTAGCATGATTCATAAAACTAATTATTTCTAGTTTCTTTTAAGTTATTCTTAGGTTTTAATTAATATGAAGTTTTGAATTTCTTTATTTTTTTTAAGTTGTTTAGATTTAATTTGGGAAGAAAATTTAGTTTTCCTAAGAGTCTAATGTATAGGATTTCATTATAGAAAGCACAAAAGAAACCTAGAAAAGGAATTATATTGCACACCCAAAATAAATCATGCCAACTTAAATTAAATAATAGGCCATTATGGCTAAGTCTATTGTACATCTTGAAAGAAGAGAAAATGAGGAGCCAAGCTCGCCCTTATAACCCCTAGAACTATAAGTCTAGATCTATGGGTCATTCTCAAGGATTATCTCCTTTTTTTAGGGACCTCCACGGACTTCATAGGAACCACCATCTAGAATAGTTAGCTCTACTATTATTAGACCCCATTGATCTTAACCTAATTCTAAGCTCAGTTACATTATAAATTTCAAAATAAATCCAAGCCTATAAAATAAATGTCAAAAAATGCAAACAACACACCAAGAGATATATTTGCAAACATAGGGGCTTAACATTAGTTTCACCTTGACCACCTATCTATTGGGCTATCTTTGAGGACTTATTCAACACTTGCAAGTAAATGAAAATTTTATAATTTATTACGTGACCCTTTAACATAATCCCTTGATAAGATAACATTAGTTCTAAAAAAAGAGCGTTATACATTTAGACTAACAGGCAAACAATTCTAGACATCCAGACTAAAATAGTACACCGCAAAATAAGAAAAACACATCACATCATAAAATATCACAAAATGACCTAACCTATGTCTACAATTCGTGACCTAATAATCTAATATGTGAAGGAAATGGGCTTATGTGGTAAGAATTTTTTAGGTTTTTTTAGATTCAAGTTTTAATTTAAGTTTCAAGGTTCATTTGATTTACCTTTATATGGTTTCAATTCAAATGATTTGATGATTTGTGATTCTTATTTTCATTTTTTAAAGTCATTTTACTGTTAAAATGAATTCTAAGTTTTCAAGAATGATGAAAAAATAAATTCCACTTTGGGTGGAACCCATTCTATCAACATCCTAAATCCTAATAGAAGAAGCCTTCACCCTAAGATGAAGGTTCATTCCAAAGGTCTAACTAAGATCCTAAGTATCTTAATTAACCTCTTTGGATTTATTTAAATGATTTGGGTTTACGTTTAATTTAGATCAATATTTTAATTTTTCTTGGAATTTAATTCTTCTTTTCTTTTCTTGATATTTTTTTTGAGTTTAAATTATTTTTAATTTTATTTGATTTGGTTTAATGTTTATTTTATTAATTTTATGTCCATTTAATTTATGTTTAGTTAATTTGAATTATATTAGCCTAATACATTTTGGGTTAATGTTTTAATTTAAATTGATTATGTGTTAAAATTCCATTAATTGATTTATCAAAAATTAATAATTTATTAACTTTAAGGTTTAATTATATTTTGCATTTTTAATGGTTTTCATTAAACTCTAAGTTTGTGATTAATCAAATTCTTTGACTTAGAGTGTTGGAAATTTATCCTTAGGTGTTATGATATTGATGAAGGTGTTTCAAATTAATTTTTGAATTTTTATAATTTGTTGCAATTTTCTAATCTATTATTTCATTAAAATTGACCTAAAGATTGGAAATTCAATAACTTCCAATCTATAAGTCAATTAATCTTTAAATTTTATGGCAAGTGGAGTTTCTTTCCAATTTGTTTTCCTAAAATTTAATTATGATCAAATGTGTAATTTGGAATTAATTAAGGTCTTAATTATTTCATTAAAAGCTAAATTAAGCTTAATTTAAATGAAATTATTTAGGGATTTTATTTTTCAAATCTTAAGAAAATCCAAGAAATCAAAGGCTGGGCATATTTTTACCTATTGCCTCTTGCCACCATGATTGAAGCTTGAATTACATTCTAAAATAATTAATTCAAAAGAAAATTATATAAAAAAGTGGAAAAGTTTGAAGAATGTTCCCAAAAGAATGCCTTATCGACGTAGACAAAGGTTGATTAAGGAATTAAATGTGAGCCTTCTACCCTTATGGAAGGAAATTTTTATAAATACAATTCAACTTTAATATTAATCATTTTACAATTATCTCCATATGTTCACTAGAATTTTGAAATTTTAGTTATTTGGTGTCCAATTCTAGGGAGAGATTTGCAGATAACCCTCTTTTAGACCCTCCAACAATCTCGAATCATTAAGAGTTTAGGAGAGAGACAAATGAAGAAAATGACATTATGGACAAAGATGGCATGATAAAATTTCACTTTTTCTCCTAATCAATAAAAGAGAGGCCAGCGAAAGAGAAATCTGATTCTCCTAATAAAGTTAAAATGAATGAAATTTAAACCAAAAAAATTTAAATCAACTTCTTTAATCAGAGTCTTCTCCCATTGAATGATTGTTATTTCATAGATGGCCTTAATTAAATCTAAGGACAAATCCTAAAAATAAAAATTAATGAAAATTTCAATCCTTCTAAAAAATCATGACCTTAAGATTGGGTGCTAAAGGTGATATTTTTATCTCTTTGAGTGAAAATAAGAAACTTCTAACTCTTATAGAATGATAGATAAATCACGTTGGACTTTATTTCCCAAACTAACAAAGAAGTTTTTAGTTTTCACCGCTCAGAAACAAAAACACTACATTCTTTCATACAAAGTAAATCTGATTTTAAGGGTGAATCCATTACAATATCTTATGACCCATTTGATGTTGTCTAGATGTCTAGCATGTTGGTCAATGATTTTATTGCAATTTGAGATTACATTTATCCCTCTTCATGTTATAAAAAGGGCAAGTCATAACTGACTTCTTAATAACACATCCTTTACCCAAACGTTCTCCTTGAAAAGATGATCTTCTAAATGAACAGATCATGACATTAGGAGGTGAACCTAATGCCACTTGATAATATATTTTGATGATACAACATCATCAAAGAAAAATAAAGAATTGAATTCATTTATCCTAGGGAAGGTAAGGATTGGATTAATTTCCATAACCTCGGATAAAGGAATGATAAGATACTCTTATCATTTGTCTGATCCTTTGTCTCTAAACCCTTTTGAGAGTTAGGGTACCAACATTATAGGATCTAATGTCCTATTGAGAGTTGGACCTACCCTCCCTTCATATCAAAAGAGAAATTATTGAAATCAAATGCTCAAATAACATTAAAAATGGTAGAGTCATACCACATCAAATAACATTAAAAATAAATAGCAAATAAGTCATCTTAAAAAAAATAAAATAAAATGATAAAAATATATCCACTTCAAAATTTTTAATATGGTACTTTTGTCCATCTTAGAGAAGTTTTGCAAAATCGAGCATCATAATGCTCTATAAACAAAGAAGAAAAATAAAATAAAATGAATGAAAAAAACTATCAAGGCATTACATAAATTTTGTAATTTTCCTTCTTTATAAGTGACTTCCTAATGTGGCATTCTACTAAAGAAGTTCTAGGGTTATCTTGTGATGAAGATATACTACTAAGAACTTATCCACATCTTAGTTAATGTGAAAAATTTTAAAAAAGATAATTTCTAGCATACTTGTTGATCCAAGTGCATCGGTCAACATCAATTATAAACAAGTATGAGTATATGCATGCTTGATTCTAATCTAAGTCGATAAGATAGTGTCTGTAGATTCAATCAAGTAAAGAAAGTAGTTTTCAGTTTAGTAAAAATTTAATCTTGAAAACTCAACTTAAATCTCAATCACTTTTGTCATTGAAGATGATAATTCAAACATTTAAAAAGAATCTTAGGAATTTAGAAATGATCTTGGATGATTCTATCCAAAATAAAAAATGAATGAAATAAAATAAAAGAAAAGAAGAAAATTAATAATTATTATGAAAGGATGTTTATATCCATTCTATAGTTATCGATGTAAAGTTCTTAGGAATGTCATTTTGTTAATCCTAAATGACCTCAGTAAGTCTTGTATTCAATCAAAGAATCAGAAAGTATCATATCATGCAATATGTTCAATCAGTCAAAATAAAAAAATTTGAGTATGCACAATGTTATATCAAATGTTGTACTGGGACAAAGTGTTGAATGCATTCAACATCCTAATAAATTTTGTATTTAGGAAAAAATGTCAAACATAATATTTTACAAAGAATTGCAATGTTATTGGAATGTTGACAAAACAAAGAAAGAAAGAAAATTAAAGAGGATGGAAGGACTATATTTAAGAGTAAACGGATGAAGCCTAAAATTTTTGAGTATGTGAAAATTTTAACTTTAATTTCCTCCACATCAAAATAAAGTGGTAAGATAAGAAGTCAAGAATTGCCCATAGATTTAAACAAAAAAAAATTAGATGTTTAATACTTTGTCATCATGGCCTTTGCTATGTTGGGTTCACTCGCATGGTAGGTCAAAAAGATAATGGATCTTCTTTTCAAGAATCCTTATCATTTGTAGTCAAAGAGTCAAGATTATAATTTGAATTCTATTGCAAGTGGCTTATAGATAAGAGTCATAAGCAAGAAAGGCTACAAACCATTCAAGAAATTGAAATTTTGAAATCTAGTACTATAGAGCCATTACGAGATGAGAATTGTTAAATAGTCACGTCCTAACTATTTCTTCAAAGGCACTCTAACATATTAAATGAATATTGTTTGGATGTGTACCTATATAGTCTTCAAGTTCGGGATGCACCCCTAAAATTTGAAGAGGAATTTAAATTCATAATTAACATGCTAAAAGAAATAAGCCTACAAATAAAAGTTGATCAACAATTGATACCAATAATCTAACTCTTTGATGAGCTGGATATTAATGACTTGATCAAGCTATTCTTAGAGTTTAGAGACTACTTTATCTAGAAATAAAATGAAATGATCTTGATGTAGTGGTTTATAAGCTCGAGCTTGATGTCGTTTTAATAAGCTAAGTCCCTTAACGAATGTGATCAAATTTTAAAAGAAAACCAAAATATTGCTTGACTAAAACCTAGTCCATGATGACCTTACATGAGAAGAAAACATTCTTCTTAGTTGGCTAACATCATCACAACAAGAATAAAAAATGAGAAGAAGACGAAAAGAAAATGATCAAACCTACATGTGCCACATCTTGGGACTAGGATAAATCTTTACCTTGAAGATGGGTTCCTATTACCCATACTTCATTTCAAAATTAAGAAGGTTTCATGCATAAGATTATCCTCATTAAGGATAACTTATCTAAATATTGTCAAATCAAGACAATTCTAGAAAAAAAAATTAAAACCATATGATACGACATTTAGAATCCTTACAAGAATGTTATGTTAAATAGTCATATCATTCAATCTCAAACTATTAGGACAATTTATCAATAGATCATGATCAAGAATTTTGATTGCCACACTTTTGATTAAGTGAAGTGTTATATTTAAAATCTTGCTAAAAAGATGAAGAAAATAAAAGAAAAGAAACTTCTTTATGATTTGAAAACAATCATATCATTATATGTAAGTTCCCAAAATATACATTTGAGGTAATTTCAACAAACTTGTAGTGGAATTTAGAAGGATCAAAAATAAATAAATAAGAATTAATTAAAACCATCTATGAAATATCATTCAATAAAATATTTAAAGAACAATGATTTAACTTAAGTGAATTTATTTTAAAATTATCAGGAGAATCTTAATTTTTCTAATAAGTTAACCCACTCAATTCCTTTATTGATTAGGGATAAAAGCATAAAAAATTTGTCTTTAGGAGAATCCAAGAGTTTGCTTACCTTGATTCTCAGTCACTTTTGAAAGCTTTAAAGGAATCTCTTGATATTTATTGAATCCAAGAAAAGACCTTATAATTTGTAGATTCATGTCAAAGAAACAAAAAAAGAAATGAATGAAATACATATCCATACCAACAAAAAATTTCATTTGAGAAGCACATATTTACTTTGGTTTTGTTGCCTAAGAACTAGAAAGTCACATGCAAGATCAAAGGTATAATTCTTAAGTTAGTACCATATGATGTCTTGCATAAAGAGGATTATACATATAACATGTCCATATGTAACTTTGAGATAAAAAAAAAAGAAAGAGAAGAAAGAAAAATGATGAAATTTTATGGTTAAGACATATTAAGCATTGGGTCCAAAATTTACCCAAATCCTAAATATATTTCAACTCTTTCAAACCATCTTCACCAAACTTCTTCATGTATAGGAAGCATCAGTGAAACCAAGAAATAGAAAACAAACCTTTTTAACACCTCTTACTAGTCAGACTAAGCAAGTAAGGTTTAAGTCCATGCAACTCTTGCTTATTAGTCAAAAGACTTGAGGATTTGGAATTAAGTCACTATGATCCCTTTTCCTCACTCATATCATCCATAGGTTAGGAGCAAGCCCTTTGTGGCACCTTTCCTATATATACCTTGAGTTGGGAGTAAGCCTTTGACACCTTTCTCATGTCTTCCCTATGTGTTTGGGGTAAGCCTTTGTGACCCATTCTTATAAGCTTAGTAAGCCTTTTATGACATAACTCCTTAAGTTGGGAGTAAGCCCATTTGTGGCACCCTTTTATAACTTCCCATAGGTTTGGAGCAATCCATTATTGGCACCATTCCTATTACTCACAGGATAGGATTAAGTCATGAAGACCCCTTTCTTATCATATAGGCTACTTAGGTTAGGAACAAGTCAAGAAGACCCCTTTCCTATTAGCCAAACTTATGAGGATTCGATTAAGTCATGATGACCCTTTTTCTCTTCTTTAGCTATTTAAGTTGGATTAAATCATTGAAGGGCCCATCTTAATAGCTAATCATATAGGGCCCATCTTTTCAGATGACCCTCTTCTATTAGCCAAAATATTGAGGATTGGATTACATCATGAAGACCCCTTTCCTCTTCTTAAGCTATCTAAGTTGGATTAAGCTATTGAAGGCCCCATCTTAATAGATAATCATATAGGAGTAAGTCCCACTGTAGACATCCTTTTAAAATGACAAGGGTAAAAGATAAAGTCATTAAGACCCCTATACTATTAGTCAAAACAAAAATATGAGGTTTATGATCAAGTCATCAAAGACCCCTTTCCTCCACCCAAGCTATTTAGGTTGGATAAGCCATTAAAGGCCCCTTCCTAATAGCTAGTTAAAAAGAAATAAGTTTCTCAGTAGGCATTCTTTCTGAAAGATAAAGATAGGATTAAGTCATGAAGACCCTTTCTTATCAAATAGGCTACTTAGGATAGGAATAAGTCATGAAGACCCCTTTTCTATTAGCCAAAACTTGAGGTTTATGAATAAGTTATTAAAGCCATCTTCCTCATTTTGGTTACTCAAGTTGGATTAATCCATTGAAGGCCCCTTCTTACTATCCAATCATAAAGGAGTAAGTCCCTTAGTAGGCATCCTTATAAGGATAGGATAAAGTCGAAGACCTCTTTCCTTTTAAGTTACTCAAGTTGGAATTAAGCATTGAAGGCCCCTTCTTGTTAGGAACTTCATTAGAATATGATCCAAGTCCTTGTGACTCTTTTCTAATACAAAATAAAAGAAACTAAGGAATGGAAATAATCCATTGAAGGCCTTATTCCTATGGACTACTCAGACCAAGAATTAAGTTCATGTGACCCTTGCCTAGTAGTCAAAATATTGAGGTTTAAGATTAAAATATTAAAGCCCCTTCTCCCCAACTTAGCTATTTAGGTTGGAATCAAGTCTTCAAAGACCCCTTCCTAATAGCTAACCAAATAAGAGTAAATCCCCTAGCAGTATCCTTCCCTAGTTAAACTATCATGTAGTTTGGATCAAGAGTAAGTGTTCATATTGGCAGCATTTCCAACTATTATTCTCATATAGGAGTAAGTCCTTTGAAGGCATCCTCTCTGACTCCAATAACTATGTCAAGATTAGACCTTCTTTGAGTATACCTCACAATTAAATTCAAAACACAATTGGAAATTAAAATCAAAAAAATAAAATTTGAAACTCTTCAAGCTTATGCTTGTAGTGTTGACTAATTTGGTCAACACCAATATGTGCAATGTACTTTGGCTAATCCATTGCACATATTGGTGGTCCATTTGTAGACCTCATTTTTGGATATGGTTAATATCATTTTTGAAATTTATAATTAGGATACCTAATCCAAGATTAGGAGCCTCCTAATTAAGCACTTAGAACACTATACCTAGTGACCTAATGCATCCATCCTCCTTGATCTAATCTAATGGGTTTAAGTAGACTCAACTCAAATTTCAAACATTAATTCAATCAAAACTAATCCAAATAAACTAAAATAAATTCTAATTAAATACAATGAATGAATTTAAATCTAAATCAAAGTCAAATCTTGTTAACTTTTTTGACATGGGTTTGACTTTATGTGGGTCCCACCAAGTCAAAGGTCAACCCACCAAAAATTTGACCAGATGAAACATTCCAAATGAACCAAATAATAAAATAAACATGTTTAATCATGAATCTGAAGAAATTTAAATTTATTTAGGCCTTACTTAGGTTAATTAGACCATTTAGTTTAAATTAACCAAAATGAGTCATATTGGGTTCAAACCAAATCAAATTAAAACAACTCAATTTGATTGCTCAAAATCATTTGGAAATCATAATCAAACATAATCCAACCAATCATTGGTTATAATTTAATCAAAATTTTCATTTGACTCAAATGAACTAAAACTTAACCCATTTAACCCCAATTTGGGTCAAATGGGTTCAAATTAAAATTAAATTGAAATCAAATGAAATTAATCACTCTAATTCACATGTGATTAGACATGATTGGAGTATAAAAAAAAATTCAATTAAGCCAAATGGGTCATTGAACCTAATTGGAACCAAGCTTAATCCATTTAAGCCTAACTAGGTTAAAATAAAATAAATCTAAATCCAATTCAAATCCTAAAGAATTTAATTAAATAAAACTTGATACATCATAAATTAAAGATAATTAAATCCAAAATTAAAAGAATTAAATCAAAATAAACAAAGTTAAAAACACTTTGAATTTAAATGGCATGAATTGGGTTGAAACCTCCAATCCAACTCATATGGATTTGGATTCAACCTCAAACTCACAGGTTTGAGTTTGGTAGTCAAACACTAGCCTAAGGGTTGGTTGGTGATACCAAAGCCATAAGCCAAAGAGAGATGAGTTTAAGTTTCACCAAGTAATGATGCCTTTATAATTTTTCCTCCTCCCATCATCCAAACTCCCTTGGATTTTATCCACCCACCTCTTGGAGGATGATTCCAAGGGTTTGGAATCAAGTTGCACCCATTAGAAAGGAGTACTTGACTTCCTCCACATAAAATAACTTTGTCCCCTCAAACTTCTTATCCCAACACACTCATAAGGCTAAGAGGGACTAAACCCACCCTGCCACTCAACTCGGTGGCAATCCAACCACCTAGAAGCCTTCATATATGGCTCTTAACCATGTATGGAAAGAGAGGAGAGAGGTCCTCTCTCTCTCTCTCTCTATCTCTCTCTCTCTCTCTCTCTCTCTTTTCATCATAAAATATTCATAAGGAGAAGAGAAGAAGAAAGAGAACATTCCCCTAACCTCTCGCCACTGACAAGACAGAATTCAGCCAAAGGCGGTGGCCAATCTCTCTGCCTTCAATGAAAAAATAAGAGGGAGAGTATTCCACCTCAAATTGAACATCCCAACACATTCTAGAGGTTTAGGTGACCTCAATCAAATCTTCACCGAGGCTCATCATCATCGGCAAGCCAAAGTATGGTCAAACCCAAATGGAAACTGTCAGGAGTTTGGTCTCCAAGGTGTTTAGCTCAGAGGCAAGCAACAAGATCATGTCCACGACTTCATCCCATCGAGATGAAGGTGCTCGAAGCACAGCAATCACCGAGGATTGCCACCAACGCAGGTGTCATAGACCTCTATAGCATCTTAGTTTGGTCCTTTGTGAAGAAAATTTGATCCCCAAGAGGATCAAATCATATAGATTGATTGCAAATCAATCCTTAATCATTTTACAATCAAAATTGCATTAAAATTCATCATGGATTGTTAAAAATCTATCAGATTTGACATAAGTCATCTACCTCTTGCTGGAGACAAATGGGGAATATCTCTATCATTCGTTCCTTCTATTTAGAATGAATGATCGAGATCTAGTTGCATGATTTGATTAAATTTCTATAGGAAATCACGGGCAAAATCAGGACTGTCGGGATCAATCCCACATGGCCACCGCTTTTGATGTGGATCTATGGATATCATGTGGCCTAATGGCGCCACACCATATGGCAATGGGGCCATGTCACCACCTTTTAAAATGGTATTTCCTATTTTAAATTATTAAAAAAATCATTCAAAAAATTCTAGAAACTTAAAATTTATATAAAATAAAATATAAATCCAAAAAATACAAATAAGGGCTCTATGAATTTATCTCAATGAGCAGAATCCATTAAGCCCAAAATCCCCAATAAATTTTGGATAATTTTGGATTAATTTGAATTTAAATAAAATTAATTAGAAACCATTAATCCAATTAAGATGAAACTTTAGAGAATTGAAAAGGTTAAAATACACCTTAGGAAAAATTTTCATGATTTATTACAAAGTAAATCAGAGATATTAAATTTCAAACTCTAAACATAATTTTTAATGAAATAAATTAATAGTAAATGAAATAAATCATGAAAAGTAATCAAATCACTTTAAATTATTATAATAAACCGTAATGAACTTAAACACACCAATACTAAAACCTAATAAATCATAAAATAGCTTAATTTGGTAATTAATTGAATTAATTAATCAAATTAATTAACCAAAACTTAAGTAAATCATAATAAATCAACCAAAACTCTAAAAATTCCAAATAAATAATCAATGGATGCATCTTCCCTAGAGGAATCTAAGAAAAATAAAACCCCTAAGTAATTCCTTTTAAATTAAGCTTAATTTAGATTTCAAAATTAAAATCTTAATTACACCTTAATCAATCCGATTAAAATGATACTTTGGAAATATCAAACTGGCGAGGAACCCCACTAGCCATAAAAATTTTAAATCCAATTGACCTTTGGATTGGAAATTATTGAATTTCCAAGTCTTAGATCAATATAAATTAAATAATAAATTACAAAATCACAAAATTGATAAAAGTAACTTGAAACTTCTTCATTAACATCATAACACCTAAGGATAATTTTCCAAGATTCTAAATCAAAAAATTTGCTTAATCACAAAGTTATGGTTTAATGAAAATTATTAAAAATGTAAAGCGTAAATTAAACCTTAAAGTAAATAATTTGTTAAATTCATGATCAACTAATTAATGAATTCTTAGCCCATAATTAATGCAAATTGAGATTGATTAAAACACTAATCTAAATGTGTTAGATTAACATAATTCAAACTAAATGAAAATGAATTCAATGAAAATGAAATATTAATGAAACAAATGTTAAACCAATTCAATCCAATTAAAATAAATCAAATTGAAAATAAATTAAACCAAGAAGAAATACATAATCAAATCAAAGGAAATTAAAAGTAATTTAAATTTCAAAAGAATTAAAATTACAAACTTAATTCAAATCAAATCATCTAAATGAATCTAAAATGAGCTAATTAAGATACTTAAGATCTTAGTTAGATCTAAATGTTTCATTCTATTATGATTTAGAATGTTGAATAGAATGAGTTCCACCCAAAAGTGGAATATATTTTATTCTTCATCCTTGAAAATCTAAATTTTACTTTAACATAAAAATGAATTTAAAAATTAAAAACAAGAATCATAAATTATTAAATCATTTGAATTGAAACCATCTGAAGGTAAAAATAAATAAACTTTAAAATCCAAATTGAAACTTGAAATTAAAAGGCCTAGCAGAGTCCTACCATAAAAGCCTATTTTCTTCACACACTAGATTATTAGGTCACTAGACTTAGGTTAGGTCATTCTATGATACTATGTGTTGTAATGTGATGTATGTCTTTATGGTGTATTATTTAGAGATGTCTATGATTGTTTATCTTATTCGCTTTTTTAGAACTAATGTTATCTTCTACAAGGGATTATGCAAATAAGAATTGTTATTATAAACAAATTATAAATGATATTTTCTTGTTGGTATGCTTAAATCTTTAAGCATATCCCAATAAAATAGGTGGGCTTGGCAAGCAGCTAATGCTAAGCCCATGCATTTATAAAATATAATTGTTGTGTGTTGTTTGTATTTTCTTGACATATGTTTTGTAAGGCTTAGGATTTATTTTTAAATTTTAAATAAAAATTTGTGCTTAGAATTAGGCTTGGATCTATGGGGCCTAGAATTGGTGAGCTAACTCTCCAATAGATGAGTGTGAGGTCCCCTATGAAACCCAATGGAGTCTCTAAAGAAGGAGACCATCCGGAAAGAAGACACATAGATCTAAACTTGTAGTTCTAGTGATCTTTATAAGGGCAAAGCACATTGAGCATTTTCTCTTCTTATATGTATGCAAGCATTTTGCGCATTGCCCTTTCTTTAATTTAAAATTGTCTTGATTTATTTTGGGTGTGCAATAATCAACCTATTTTTCTAGGTTTCTTTCTATATTGTATTTATTGTGATGAATTCACGGATGATTAGGCTCTTAAGAAAATTAAATTTTCTATCCAATTTAATTATAATCAACTCAAACATAAAATGAAGAAACATGAAACTTCATACCTAGGAATAACCTAAAAGCAACTAAAAATAATTAGCTCTTGCAAACCATACTATCATATAGCTCTCAACTCTTGAATTGGGCACTTCACCCATTACACATAAGGAGCCTCTAACCTTTGAGAATGACTACCTTCTTAGGGAAGTGCGCCTTCTCTTATTGATTTGGCATGACCACTTCTAATTGAATGGCATTTAGGCATAAAATGCATACCCCAAAGCCTTAAATGAATCATGAGTCAAAATATTTAAATGCTAAATTATGTGCATTATTTAGTGCTCATATCCTACATGATCCTAAGGATTAGGGAGTGAGTCTAGGTTCTTAGATTTTTCTTCCTAAATTACAAGCCCTAGCCATCTTGCATACATGAGACTTGGCATCATGGATTTAAAATAAATTTATATGGTGTTAGTTAGCAACCATTTTAGGCAGGTTATAAGTCTAGAAGAGTCAGGATAAGCTTCCTTTCTCAAATGAGAGGAATGATCAATAATTCTCAAAAGTGGAACTAAGTCGAGCATCTGACTTGTGTCAGAAGCACTTATAGACTTAGGCTCTGAAGCATCCTCCTTTGAGTAAGTTTTCAACCTGAGGCATTTCTATAGTCTTATGCTGCTAGAATCTAAGCCCAAAATTTTTAAGAAAATGCTAACTCAAAATTCAAATTAAATTTTCAAAACTTAAAGCCCAATGATAAGATAGTTCAATTTCCTACTATGCATGTCGTGTCAATAGGAATTTCCTACTTAATCTCATTTGACCTCCAAAATTTTCCACTTTGGATCATTCTCAAATATCATTTCCTTGAAAATCAATTTAGAAATTCATTGAAAAAATAGCTTATTTCTTTAATCGAGAGTATTCTTAGAAAGAGATCCTTCATTCCTAAGATGTAATTAACTATAAGGGCTTGCCCATATAGGGAACCATGAACCTAGTTTATAATAAACCCTGCTCTACTTCCCATGTAGTTCAAAAGAAAACTCTCTAGTACATGAAAGGCCCATTAGCTTTAGGAGTCTTTTATTACATGATCGAATCCATTATAGGATAACATATTTATCTTTAGAGATAATATGTTTACTCATTAAATGATGCATTTGATCATCCAAATAAGAAATTCCTAAAATATTATGTGGTGTCATAAATTTTCCCAACAAGCCCAACCTAGAACTACAAGTCTAGATCTATGGGTCATTCTCCGTGATCGCCTTTTGGGGACCTCCACGGACATCACAAAGGACCACCATCTAAAAGTCGCCTATTCTTAGACCCCATAGATCCTAATCTAATTATGAGCTTATATTACATTTTATATTTCAAAATAAATCCTAAACTCTACAAAATAACTATTAAAAAAATACAAACAACACACTAGTAATTATATTTATAAATATATGGGGTTAGCATTAGTTGCTTTCCAAGCCCACTTGTCTTGTTGGGCTATACTAAGGGACTTATTCAACACCTACAACAAAATGATAATTTTATAATTTATTATTGAAGACCCTTTAACACAACCCTTGTAGAATACAACATTAGTTTTAAAAGAATGTTCTACCACCAGCCTAATGGGTAAACAATCCTAAAGCCCAATCTAAAATAGTACACCACTAAACAAGATAAATATATCACATCACAAAATATCATAGAATCACCTAAACTAAGTCTAGGGTTCGGGACCTAATAATCTAATATGTGAAGGAAATGGGCATGTGTGGTAAGACTTTGCTAGGCCTTTTTAGATTTAAGTTTTGAGGTTTATTTGATTTACCCTTGGATGGTTTCAATTCAAATGATTTGTAATTTTTTGTTTCATTTTTAAATTCATTTTTATTTTAAAATGAATTTTAAGTTTTCAAGAATGAAGAATAAAATAAAAATGAATTTTAAGTTTTCAAGAATGAAGAATAAAATATATTCCACTTGTTGACTTCATGAGCCCCATCTCATATGAGATTGATTTTGATGATAATAAACAGATGTTCAAATGCTACTAGTTAAATTCAAGTGTGCAGAAAAACTTCTTCACCTCCTAGTTCTTCAGTTATATCAAATTGCTAAAGCTACTAGACATGGACAGGGTGGAAATTTTTCTAGGAATTACTATGTTAAGGCAAATGAAAAGCTCACTACATTTAAATAAATGATTCATTCATTTTTAGATTCATCATTCTAAAATTATTTATATTTTTATATATCTTAATATTACAATTAGTCATTAAGTTATCCATTTTGGATCATATGAAATAAATGCATGATATAAGTCCCATTAAATGTGTGTTAAAGAAAAATAATTTTTTTTAAAACTTCATTAAATCATTTCCATGTCATTCATAATTTTTAGTGCATGAAAACTGAATTACCCCAAAATTAGCATTTTTCCTCCTATTATCTCTCTTGTTATTCTTTCTTCTCTCTCTTATTATCATTTTCATCTTATCATTATTTTGGTTGAATTTTTTAATGAATTTTGTGTAATAAATTAGTTAAATTCCATTCCAAACTTTTCCATATTATTTTCCATCATTTTCATATTTTAAAATTAATTTATTTGAATTTTGAATTGAATTATTATTTTTGAATTATTCTTTAATTCAAACTCCTTTATGCATGACATGTACTTGCTAAATCAAATCAATGTTTTTTATGGAATATGTTGAACATCCCAAGCATGACTAATTATAATTATTTAGAGTCTAATTTAATTATCACAACTTATTTTAAATTTAAATTCAAACTAGCCCTCTTTTTCAAAATAATTTCTTTCCTTTTCCAATTTAACCTATTTTAGGAAAGTTTTAGGAGGCCGCCACACTATGCTTTAAATTTATTAAATTTATATGTTATTTAAACATTCAATAAGTATATAATACAATCAACTTTAATTATAAATTAATTCATGCATTATTTTAAGAATTTCCTATTTTAGGAAACCTTTTTCGAATTCTTTGAAGTGGATTTTAATGATTTTTTTCAAAACTCCCTCCTTCATATTTAAACTTCCTTGGCCAAAATTTCTATAGGATTTCCTCCATCATTGGCAATGAACTACATAGAATACATTCCATATTGATTAAATAAATTTGTAATTATGGAAGATCTCTTTGGCTGATCCCCTCTCCTTTGATTTTGAAATTCAAATTGATGCCAAATCAATTTCCCTATCATTGGATCAATTGTTGATCGACTGTAGACTCCTCCCTCATCTATTTTATATCCTTATTTCAACTTAAAAAAGGTTCTAAAAAGTTAAAAACTCTTTCTTGCTCTCTTGCTCACCCTTAGCAGATTCTTGCAAGATCATTTCTTGGAAATTTTTGGTGATACAAGTGCAAGAATTCCTCATAATTATTTCTTTTTCATTGGACATTTATTTTTCTTCATAATTGATTTGGAAAATTGAAGGTTTGGTGTGATTCCACCCTTGGCCGAAAACATCATCTCTTTGGTGTTTATTTTCTAAAGTTCTAAGTTCTTAAACTTCTTTTATTTCTTCTTGGCTTTGAAGTTTACAAGGTTATGTAAATTTTCTTGTGTTTATTTATGACATAATCTTTAGATTTTGTTTGGCCAAGAACAAAGATAAGAAGATCAATTTGTGTGGACTTTACTTTCTTGATAATCTTTTGATTTCTTGTTTGGCCTAAAGCTAACATGAGGAAATAAATTTATTTTGTGCTTAATCATTGAATATTCCTTTTATTTATTATTTGGCTGAAGTCTTTTTAAAGGTTATTAATTTCCTAAGTGCTTAATCATTTGAATATCCATTGTTTATCCCTTTTGCTTAAAGTTTTATATAGGTTGATTAAATTTGATTGTGCCTTGTGCCTTTCTCCATTTGACCACATCACATCTTGCATAAATTATTTTTTGATTGTTGATTACTTGTATTCAATTGGTTTATGCATATGTTATGTGATAGCTTTCATGTGATATAATTCAAATCCTTATTCAAGTAATTGTTGAGTTGTTCCAATTGGACATACATTTATCATTTGAAGGGGTTGGAGAGAAAGCAAAAGAGATTGATAATTTAGATTTTAAACTTTTATATTTAGATCAAGTCAAACTAAAAAATGGTGTAGGTTTGATTATAGATAAAATTTTAAAGGATATTGTTGTAGATATTAATAAGATTGGAGATAGAATTATAGCTTTAAACATAATTAATATTAAGATAATTAATGTTAAAAGTATTTATGCTCCTCAAGTAGGTTTAGATGTCAAAAGAAAATTTTTGGAATGACTTAGAGATAAATACAAAGAGTACCTCTTGAAGAAAAGGTATTTATTGGAGGAGCTTTAAATAGATATGTTGATTGATTGGTAGAAGATTTTAAAAGTATTCATAGTGGTATGAATTGAAAAGGAAGGACAATATTAGATTTTTCTTTAACTTATGCGTAGTTGTGAATACTTTATTTAAGAAAAGAGATGAGAATATTATTACAAATAAGAATAGATCTAGTAAAATACAGATTCATTATTTTCTAATAAGAAAAATAGATCATTTATATTGTAAAGATTGAAAGGTCATTTCGGGTGAAAGGGCATTGACTGCTAGTTTTAGATTTTAAGATGAAGGATTGAAAATTTAAAATAAATCATCATTATTTTTTGATTAGATGGGGAACTTAAGAAAAACTAATAAAAATATTTTAAAATAAGCTAAAAAGTTTTATAATTTGTGATGCTCATGAGGAAGATAATGTTATGTTGGAAAAAGTAGTGAGTGAAATTAAGCAAGTTGTAAAAAATATACTTGGAAAATTGAAAGGTAAGCTTCTTTTAGTAAAAATAGTTAATGGTGCAGTCAAAATGTGCAAGAGAAAATAAAAAAATAAAAAGATTTGTTATAAAACTTGATTTAGATGTAAAAACTCAGAGAATTGGGAAATATATAAAGTGGGCTGTAAAGATTCTAAGAAAGTAATATGTGATACAAAAATTTATCTTTTTCTAATGTATATAATAGACTGAATACCAAAGAAGATGAAAGATGTATGTATAAGTTAGCTAAGCAAAGAGATAAGAGAAGTAAAGATCTAGTTCAAGTGAGATGCATTAAGGACAAAAATTATAAAGTGATTTTCTTAAAAAAGAATATTGAACATAGATTGATGAGATATTTTGATAAACTTTTTAATAAAGGATCTGAGAATATGATTGATTTTGTAACCTTAGTACCATTAACAAAAACAAACAAAAAATCCTTTTTTTATCATTTTAGTAAAGTTGAAGTTGGAGAGGCATTAAAGAAAATGAAGTGTAGAAAAATAGTAGGACCTAATGATATTC